>NDFZ01004879.1:80719-119306 GCA_002192655.3 Mamestra configurata
TACACTTCTGGACACATCTATTGGCCCACCTTAGAGTTTAGGTTTCGATGGCCCCTACCGAAATATGATTGCTAGATTGAACAAAAACTGTTGATGCAGTTTTAAACCTGATACATTTTACCATCTTTTTCGATCGTATTGTTTTAAATTTGAATTCAGAATACCATACGACATGGAGCTACGCCTAACAAGTCGGATATGCGCCTTGTTAAAGGCAATTGATTTTTGAATAAAAAACATGTTTTATCAAATAAAGGTTTAATTTAATAACGCGTGTTGCCTCCATGGGCATCTACCACAGCTCTCATACGATTAGGCATAGAGTTTATCAACCGCTCTATGCAATTTTGAGGGATCATCTCCCATTCCTCTTCTATGGCAGTTTTCAACTCCTGCATCGTCTGGGCAACTGGCTGACGAGCCCTAACACGTCTTTTTAGCTCGTCCCACATGTGCTCAATGGGGTTCATGTCTGGGCTTCTGGCTGGCCAGTCCATAACTGTGATGTTCACATCCCGAAGATATTCCCTGACGATGCCGGCCGCATGGGCTCTTGCATTATCATGCATAAAAAGGAAATTTGGGCCCACATAGTCCGCGTATGGTATCACGTGAGGTTCTAAGCACTCACGAATGTACCTTTCAGCATTTAATGTTGGCAGCCGTGGTCCTGTAACAACCTCAAGTTGAGTTTTGCCGCTCGCGGATATACCGCCCCAGACAGTCCATGAGCCACCGCCATAAGCAACCCTCTCTTCAAAGCAGCATTGTGCGAAACGCTCTCCCTTACGTCGGTAGACCTTCTTCCTTCCATCATTGCCATGTAACACAATTTTAGACTCATCAGAAAAGAGTACACGGCTCCAATCTTGCTGTGTCCAATTTAAATGACTGCGTGCGAAATGAAGGCGCGCTGTTCGGTGGGCTCGCGTTAGTTTGGGCCCATTAGCTGGCTTGTGTGGTACCATATCGCGTTCTTTTAACCTTCTCCGAACAGTTCGAGCGCTCACAGATACTCCGTGGAAGTCGCGAAGTTGGTTTTGTATCTCAATGGAGGTAAGGTGACGATTTCTCAAGCTGGTCGTCACGATGAATCGATCCTGCCTTTCAGTTGTGACCCGAGATCGTGGCCTTCCTTGGCGACGAACAAAGCCGCCAGTCTCTAGGTACCTCCGATAAACATTTCGGACCGCAGATCGACTTAAATTAAGTTGAGCACTCACGTTTCTTTGGCTGTGTCCGGCCTGAATAAGTGCCACAGCTTGGGCGGCGACTTCAGGTGAAGTATCCATAGATTATTGATAGAACCTCACCTTAATGTTAAGAATAAGTAATGTTTGTTGCAAAACCAAAGATATCAATCACTTTTTCAAGAATTAAATCCAAGTAAACCAATAAAACCAAGTTTTCTTAGTATTCGATTGTTTGATATCAACAAACAGGCTCCAAATTGTCTTTTGTTTCTTTAAATTCTGTGTTCGAAATTCAAAAAAAGACTATTGAATGAAATTGTGAATGTGCCAGGTTCAAAACTGCATAAAAACTTTTTGCTCGACCTAATATAAAATTTTAGCTAGGACCAAACGAAACTGAAAATACAAGGTGGGCCAATAGATGTGTCCAGAAGTATATATGTACATATATTTTTAGCAAATCTAAGTTGACTATATTTTAGAAAGGTGTAATAATGCGTATTTTAGACTCATTTTTAAGTAGACTGACGTGATTTGAACGACGTTAACTCGTAGTTTAAGATATTTCACACAAACTCATCGTATAAAATTGCTGCAGAAATATTTTTTCATAATTCATTCGAATACTTATTTGAGGTATTTTCTGAATTTCATGACGTAATATGTACCTAACACCCCGTCAACTCAGTTGATGTAACAAATGTGAAAGATCAGTCAGAGTGCTGGATCAAACCTTTGATCCAGCAGCCCAACGAGAGCCTCCTCAGATGTTGGTCGAGGCTCTTGGCAATTATGCCATTGGCCGTCACGATTATCGGCATAATGACTGCTGTGTTCACATCCCACATGTCGACAACCTCGCGAGCCAAGTCAAGATACTTAGTTTGTTTATCTTTCTCAGCCTTCATGAGGTTCTCGTCATGTGGGCCTGCTATATCAACAATCATTGCGCGACGCTCTAGTCAGTCTATCACCACTATGTCAGGCTTATTGGCAACAATAGTCCTCTCAGTGATGATAGACCGATCCCAATTAGATATGAGCGCTGCGCCGGCGTGCCGTTGTCGCCGTGGATTGGCAGAAGCACGCCACCGCCGCTGGAAAGAAGTGGCGCGCCGCCGCGAAGTTTTTTTTTGATGATGTGATGAATGAGAGATCGAGAACGAGATCTCGTGTCATTCATCTCGACTCTAATTTTCTGTTATTCGAAAACCGTGGTTCTCTGCGGGATCACTTTGTTCTTCCCATAAAAAAAGATAGTACATTCTATAGCTTGCTGAGTTAGATATAGATCAGATTACCGAGACGTGTTGGCCACTTAAGGTTGACAAAAATCAATACCGAAGAGTAGTTTATCCAAGATCATCCAAAGACAGCCATGCAGCGGCGCTAAACATAACGGCGCTGTGATCTTACTTAATCTCAAGTGTGAGATGTACTCGATGTTTATGATAATACCGTGTCCGTCCCAGTTTGTTTTGTTTTCAATATTGTCCAATGTGTTTGTCAACCATTTCGAGTAACTTACGTCTACCAGAGTCACCACTTGACGCAGTATACAATGCTATGTTCAGTTTGCTGATCTTGGGTTCGGTAGTTCACTGTCGCCTATTTATTTATACGTACATCTCAGTACTTGAATGTATGGTCAATCGACTTAGCATCGAGGCTGAGAATTCAAAACAAACCGGCCTAGGCTATGAAAACCCAATTCCATCATGATTCTGTTGTAAGAGAGGGTCGGAGCTACTCAGGACAATTTAAGCGTCGCATACAAATTAAAATTATGAATTCCTTTGAAAAGCTTGCTATTTTTTTTCGCTATTACGTAGAAGCACCATAACGTAGTACAAAAAAAAATGCTTCGCGGCGGCGCGCCGCTTCTTTCCAGCGGCGGCGGCGTGCTACTGACAATCCACGGCGACGACGGCGCGCTGGCACGGCTCTCATATCTAGTACTGAGTAGTAGCAGCAAACAATCAGTATGAATTATATATTAGGTATGATTAATTGAATTTCTACCATCGATTGATCCGTTGATTGAAAGCCATTTTTTCACAGAGAAATAAATTCCATAATGACGTTCAACGAATTTAATTTGCCTGAAATCCATAAAACCACTTGTCATCGTATTACTTCGGGAGATAAATCGAAAAATCCCTTTTACGACTTCCAATAACCAAAGGAGAAAAATCGGTGTTACAGGAACGCGCGCGACATAAATCATGTAGGGGCTCGATATTTTATAGGTTTTAATTTTGGCATTTTATGTTGTGATAACATCTGCGGACATAACGGGCGGGCCAGCCGCAGCCAAGGGGTTTACGAGGTCCGGTTTATGGCACCAGCGGCCTCTGAGCCCCTCGTTACAAACTAAACTGAGCTATTTTTCAACACATCCGCGACATTATTAGCTACCTAATTGAATGCGATATTGATGTTTGCCGTGCCTTTGTTAAACGTTGATTAATAGTATAACACATTAATTACTCTTGACTCAATTGAGCTGGCGTAGTTTGATGTAATACTATTTATATTAAGCCAGTGATACAACTCTGCGTCGTCCTGATAAACACCGAGTTCATTGTGAAAAATCCTCACTAGCATACCTAATAAAATGAGACTGAAACAATCTCAGTGGAAGGCAACATTATTTGCGTTGCGACTGGACAAAATATTTCATCAAAATGCAAAACAGCACAATTTCCCTGCAGCGGGCCGCGCGCCGGAGAAAGAACTGAATTAACTGGACGTTGGGAAACAGATAACTTAATTTGCATAACTCGTTCACACGGGGCATCGTCAGATAACCTAATTTGAGCTGACGGGTTAAAACGAGCGGAAAAAGTCGTGCAAAATGTTGCTCTTTTCACGTCAATTATGTATTAGAGCAAGCGATTGGCCACTATTGGGGGCTCCTTTTTTCGGTTCTTGTTTAGTAGAGTGCTGTTTTCTGCTCCGTTTTATTAGGTTAACTGTTATTGTGTTCTGTGCATATAAATGTGGAAAACTTTACATATGCAGTGGATTTCTTTTTGGTCTTGCTTCTTTTAGGATAGTATTTTCCTATGTTTTGGAGTCAGCAGTTTCAAACATTTAGGATATTTTATTTCCATAAAATATCCTGTCCTCCTGTTTGTTCTTCTCCGCACTGTAAAAATAAATAACACATTTTCCATGTTGTCTTTGTATGCAACAAGTCTATGCTGCTCATAATTTGGCAACTCAATTATCAGACATTAAATATGTAAATTGTATACAGTTCAATTACAAAAGTATTTTATAGATTACAATTTATTTAATAAAGTCTTAATCCTCTCTAGGTACTAACTGTTAGTGCAATGCGTACAATTGATTATATCAGGTTGTGTTTTTTCGCCTTGCTCGGGCGTTCCCTTAAACGACCATTCAGACAACCATGTCAATAAATAGGTGCCTATGTGGATAATGTGGATATGTATTAACTTATTCAGTTATTAAACTTCTCTTTTCAAAGAGATCTAATCCCTCTCCTTACCCATCCAGCCGTAAATCGGAACTTATTGTAGTCTACCGGCAGCTATACGTTTCTTATTTTTCATT
The DNA here is from genome assembly GCA_002192655.3 of Mamestra configurata. Lineage (NCBI taxonomy): Eukaryota > Metazoa > Arthropoda > Insecta > Lepidoptera > Noctuidae > Mamestra > Mamestra configurata. The sequence continues at coordinate 85,495 of NDFZ01004879.1, forward strand.
CAAACACGCCGAGCGACGAGCGAGCAGTTACCATTAAAAGGTCCGACGTTTGCCCCCCGAGAACTCTTTCATCGCGCCGTGTGTGGCGCCATGCAGCTACGAAGTAATCATGAGACGTGTAGTTTACACTTTTCAAAATCATAATGAGTATTTTTTTATTTGGTCTGGCTGCAATTGTAGAGGACAGACGTTTATGGAAAAAGATAGAGGGAGGCTTTGTCCAGTCCTGGGGCACAGCGGGCTAGTCGATGAGATAGATTGAGTTGAATCTTGGAATTCATGAGTAATAGTAATAATAATAAATTATTTATTGAGAACAACGATGACTCATATAGTGTTAGTAACAATAAATAAACTTATAACTATGTTAGTGAAACACTCAAAACATCAATTAGAAAAACGCACACAACAAATAAAATCATTACTTCAGCATTCCAGCTGAGATACTGGAGCAACGACTTACAATTCGGCAGTCCAGCCTGCCAGCAATCATGCCCAGTATGCTGTTGGAAGTGGCTCGCACCTTGCGATGAATGATTTACATATAACGATCGATGAAGGTGATCATCAAGAAGTTTATTCAGGCACAGTGAGCAAACGACTGAAGGGGAAGGGAGGGACAACGATCTTATACTATCTAAATCCTTATATATAAAATTCTTCCGTTACTGACTGAGTGACTGGCAGACAAGACACAGCCGACACTACTGGTCGTAAAAAGCTAAATTTGGCATGTAGCTTCCCTGCACTCCGTTCCGGGGAGCACTAAGAGAGGATTTTCCGAAATTCTTTCGGGAACGGGAAAAAAGGCATATCGCTCGTTTGGAGCGACAGTGACACAAGTGTAAATTTGTAAATTTTACACTACGCCAGTTTTAAGATTTTTTCCGGAATCCGCGCGCCAAAATGGAATATTTCAACAACGACTTTTCACTCTCTAGCGGACGTTTTTTGAACTTACAAATGTGACAGAGAGAGGCAGATAATTTTGGTGTAATTAGGTCAGTTTCGCATTTTTTTGCAGTTGTGTCACTGTCGCTCCAAATGAGCGATATGCGCGTACAAAGTCGCGGGCAAAAGCTATTTTATCTCACAAAGGACCGTTTTCTACTGAGTTCTGCCCTCTAATACTGAGTGTAAGTCCTTGTAGAAACAGTCGAGCTCGTTCCGCTATCTACGTCTTGGTCTGTCGCAAAGTCATCTGGCGTTTACTGGGACCCATGTCTCATTTGTCATGTGACGGTCATTTCCGACAGAGCCCAGTTAAGCTTACCGGCTTTCTGGGAACTTTCTGATAACAAAACTTTAAATAAGATTTTCTTTCCACTCTGCATGTCATTTTTAATGTCTCGCACACACGACTGCTCCCGAAGATTGCCGAACGCGTAGCGAGCTTGCTTTGGCGTAAATGGGCCAATTTCTGTCGTCAGAAAATCATGTGGTCCGCCCTCTCTTTAGTATAATTATAACGGCCGGTCTCAATAACGCATCTACCTTTAACCAACTATCAAATTAGGTACCAACAGTAGCTGAAACGTCATGTTTGCCATGCTTTTTGTATGGCGAAAGCGTGTAAGCAAATTTCCAGAAGTCCCTATCTCTACTATTTCAATATTTGGTACCTCTCCACTTCTTCCTACCTCTGGAACGGTCGGGTAAACAAGTGCAGGTCTCATGTGTGAGTGCGCGACACCTGAAGATATCCGGCTCACTTGTTTGTGGCTCATTCATCCACTAGTGCTCAGATAGCATACAGATAGCGTCGTTGGCGCTTAGATTGAATTGCTCTTTCATATTGCTACGGCTCTTTTGAGGTGAATGATAAGGCTTTAGAAATGTTATGTTAATGTGTGATCACTGTGATCAGAGACTTTTGTGTAAAATGTTTCATGACAAATAATGTATTGATCTCTATCTGTCTTTTGTCGAACTTGCACCGAACGTGAAAGTCATAAATTTGAATAAATTCATAAGAATACGATAACCTACTTGATTCTCATGAAAGCTCCGCGTTAAAGTAGATAAAATAAAGTAGCATAATTTTACTATAAAAACTTTGGCTATTTTAACTTAATAACAAAATGTCAAAGTCAATAAGCAATTGCATTATTACCATGTGCTCATTATTCATTGCTCCTCTATGAATTTATAATTTTATTCTACTTCAGACCACGTTGGCATCACATTATAATATGAAATAACCCATTAAAAAATTTATAAACAAAAAATTGTAGCGTTTTAGTTCCTCAATAGTGGTAGTTGACCTACCTATACTTATTGCTGTTCTTAATTTCGTAAACCAAAATAAAGCCATAAAGCCGTCTTGAATGTACCTAAATCTCTGGTGAACTTTTTTTTACTAATATAAACGATACATGTTTTATTTGCCGCAGTCATATGAAACGATATTAGGGACAGGGAAATGACCGTCATTGCTATGCTGAAACGAAGCAACCATAGCTACTACTCGTAAAACAAGAAATTATTAACCGGCCCAAAATTCAGCTTTCCAAAACCAACTGTCTTAGTATGTTTATCAGTTGTCTGGTTGCCATAGCACAGGCTCTGCCTAGTTTGGGATCGGATGACCGTGTGTGAGTTGTCCCAAGATATTAGATATTATTATTCCTCAAAACCCGAACAACACTAATTTGGGTACCTACAGCACCTTCCCACTCAACATCCATTGAAGGCTTTTAAATTTCGCATCCACTCGCAGAAGCAAGGAACGAATCATCTAATTAGACATTACGTCTGTAACATTTCTGAAAATCCTTTGTATTGCAGAATTTTATGCGTTCTTTGTTCCAACGGCATTTTTAAAAGTGTTAGCTGTGATGGAATTTGAGTTCTACAGCTTTGAAGATAGGATTTTTTTTGTTGATCAGTGGTGGTGGATATTAAGGTGGTGACAATCGCGGAGCGCAAGAGGAGACCGTTCACTAACGAGCCCCCCGCCTCCTCATTTTCATTTTATCGTCGCGCCGCCTCCACGGCTACTATTTACAGTTCTTTTGCACCACTGTCATAAGGTAAGTATCTCATTTTGTAATATCCTAATGAGAAATTTTGAACGTCTTTATTTGTACGGCGTAATGAAAGGGTCTATAGAGTTGTAGATACTTTAACGTGACAGTTTGCTTTGCTTGTACTAGAAGTGTGTACATTGAATACACGTGGATATAATAGTAGATATAAGAAGGCAGAAGAGCTCATGTTAAGTAATTAGTAACAGGCGCACGGGTTTAACGTCTGAGGATAAGCAACCCTGGCTCCTCGCCTCAGTTCGACGTTCGATGGGTGACGATCCACTACATATCGAAACTCCTCCGTGCTTCGAAAAATACGTTAAGCTGTTGGTTTCACCTGTAATTTGTGGATCTTTTTTTTTTTTTTTTTAATGATGGTAAATCATCAAATGACTTCTTCCACTCTGGGTGGAGCGGAAGGGCGTGTCAGACTCTTACTGACTAAAACCCATCCGTGTTCCTTCTAAAGCCCTTTGCGTTCCAGGGCCGCGGTGACTCTTTCGAACAAATTCCGCAACCCTGGCAGGAATTTGTAGATCTTTCGTTATCAGTTGGGCAGGTCGCTCTATGTAAAATATTGGTATTCAACTTTATTCGGTCTAGCCCAGTCAGTACACACCAGAAGGCAGTTGCTATGAAAAATAAGTGACTACTATAGTGGATGTTGTCTTTTTTACCAATCACAGCATTTCCTCCACTATTTATATTGAAGTCGGCAGGCAATGGACTTTATTAAATACGTTTTTGTGAAACCACTCGTTCTCCTTTCAACTTCAGCTGCGCTTTGATATGACGTAGCAAAACAATTAGATTGTCATCCACTCCGGCTGGAAGTAGGTTACTAGTTTATTGAACGAACACTCCACTGGCATTTCATTTAATTGGGAACAACTTCTGGGGATAATAAAATGGCTGTGACTAAAGGTAACAAAAAATTTAGTGTCAAAACTTGTCGAGTAGACGGAGACATGAGTAGTAAATTATTAGTTCGAAGGCCAAAGGAAAATTGACCTGCATATTACTTTCATAAATATGATAATTAAATTATATTTTACTGTCGCAAAAAAGTAGCGTCTACTTTCGTATTTACAAATAAATAAAATAGTTGTGTGTTAAGAGTCTGTTTGTTATATAAAAACAACGTTTCTATGAATGCGTTTCAAAGTAGGTATATGTATACGATAATTATAACAAAAAAAAAACAAATTTTAATTTTTGGGTCTGCTTGTCTGTTTGTTCCGATTATTCTACGATTTTCCGATTCTCCGACTCAGATCACTAGGTACCTTCATAAAATGAATCGTATGGTAAATGAGTGGTATGTACACCGATCGATTTCTATGATTCTTTTTTAGTTCGATGCGGCGATGCGATATACTTTCCGTTTGGCCCCGTAAAAAATAATTCAGTTTAACTCAGTAGTTTTTATGTTATGAGCAATTTTGCATACTTGGATGATGTAGGTAATTTTTGTGTACTTGGACGATGACGTCGTCCAAGACGTCGAGTAGACTGACTCATTATAGGTGTCCACTAAAACGTGATAAATAAAAAAAACCATTTTATCATAAAAGAAAACCAAAAAAAAAAAACCGAATTGAGAACCTCCTCCTTTTCTAAAGTCGGGTCATAAAAGATTAGACGTACTCCCAGGAGAGGGGTGCGTGCTAACAATAAACTGAAAGTGATGAACAAACGGAATTTGACTTTGAGTTAGCTTGTAGGTACAATCCCAGAGTGCCGCGGTAGGTAGGTTAGCTATAACTAGGTAGGCTATAATATCGGGGACGAGGTAGGTACTATTAAAATGATAGGAATTTTGCGTATTTCTTATTTTTATCCTAACTAATAAACCTGGCACGCACCTATAATTTGCCATAACGTTTTTAAGTTTCTAATGAGGTCTTGGTGAAATTAAATTTCTACAGTACTTAAGATGTACCTACCGGGAGACTGGTAATTGAGTGCGTCCCTTAAAATGGGCTAGAGCTATCTATAACCCATTTTAAGGGATGCACTATTACTAGAGCTGATTTTCAAGGATTTTGACACCGGAAACTTGGATTAGTCTACTCTGCCCCACTAGCCACCCCAATAGTCGGGCAGAACAAACTGACCACATTTTTGGAGTGCCCCACTAATTCATTTCAGTGAAATGATCCCATGATCCATGCCATAGGAACATTGCATCGTCCCGAGACACCTTAAAGTAGTAAACACTCAAATGTAAACCTACTTTCAGTATTAAAAATGCAATTGAATCAGAACTTTCAGAACACGTTTAAATTCTTAATTTTAGATTTATAACAATTGTAAAAGTCAACATACAGTAAATGTTATTAAAACTTAGTAAAGCCAAATACATATTCTAAAAAGCAATAAATGTAAGTTTGCAATTTTCTGGTAATATTTATATATTTGATTCGGTTGAAAAAATGTGCACTACTACAACAAATATTCAAGTAAAAGTAAGTAAATATATGCGCCACGTTACTTGACAGAGGCGTGTAGGGCAAAACCTTTGCCGTAATTACAACACATTATTAAACTGCAGCGCTATAACCACAGTAGATAAATATACAGTAAAACATCTTCATACAAACGTGCCGCTCTCGGTTTGAATGTGTGCGTGCGCGCCGCGCGCCATGTCGGCACGCGATTTCACGCACACGCTAGCATAATATATGGGGAAATAAGGTGGCGGCAGTGCGGGCTGTGCAGCGCGACTGTGAGCACGCGCGTACGCTACATGACCGCTTGCGTTCGTCAACTCTCGCCGGCGCGGGCGGCGGACACTTGTCGTAAATTACGAGTATCATGACTTCAAAAAGAGGAAAAAAATATTGTAGTGTTTTCGGGTGCCTCAATAATGATTTCGCAAACCCGGACTTATCATTCTTCATACTTCCTACTCAACCAGAAATGTAAGTACCTACTTATACTTAAATATTATTAGAAAATATGGTATTGTATTGTTTATTTCACAGTTTATTTGCTTTATTAAGAGCGTAGCCGAGTCGCATTTTTCTGAATACTATGTTTAGAGCTAAAGTTTATTTTAAGAAGTCTAGTTTTACTATAAAATAGAGGATTGAGTACGAAACATCGTTTTGGTAAACATATTTTTCGCGTAGGTATAGTTGTAATAAGGACAATTTCACAATAATTAATAAATAATAATAAAGCGTTCCGGACGTGCAGAAACAGGAGAAAAATTTTCTCGGTATCAAATTTGTAACTTAGTATAATAAATGTTATGTGAATAAAAGCTTTTTATTTTTACTAAATTTATAAATTGGTAAAATATTCAATCATAATATGCTTTTTATTTTATAAATTTAGATCAAGTGCTGCTTGTTCGAAAATATTAACTAAAAGTAAAAGTGACAACCCTGGGTATCAACGCAAGAGTAGGCTAATAACTCGGCGGGCGGCCTTAGATAACCTACTGTATATTTATCTACTGTGCTATAACGGTGTAGGTGGTGAAGAACGCTACAATGGAGGGCAGCATGGACATGTTGACGTCCAGAGAGCCGAACACGTGCACGCGCACCGGGCGCGTGCGCACGTAGCGCAGCAGGTCCTTTGTCAGCTTGTAGTACTCTTCGTCTGAGGAAGAAATATTTGTATTAGCTTCCTTATGTCAATATCTTAAAGGCTATGCAATACAAAACTTAACCCCAGTTCCTGGAGTAAAAATGTTAGTGACATATTGTAAAAAGTTACCTCGGTGTATGAACACTCAGTATTTTCATAAAATTGTAGATTTTATGAAAATACAGAGTGTACAAATAGAGAAAAAAAGAAAAAACGGGTTGCACTCCGGGAGTGCCGGCAGAAGTCAAAACTTGAACATTAACGTTCTGCATTTTTGATATTTTGGAATGGTTAGGGAATAATTTCGCACGAATTGCTTCAATTATATCAGTATAAAAGTACTATCATGTACTTATGCGCTATCGTACATAAACATGACAATTTATATTACATTAAAAATTTAACACTTCAGAACTTTCCCTCCGTCTTACGAATTTTCGATCAGGTCCCGTGTCCTGACGCGAGTTTGACATTTTTTACCCATCCCAAAAAGTGCACAACGCCGCTAAAGAAGTTTTCACTTCAAAAATAGGCACAAGCGAGATCATACGTGGGAGAGGAAAAACTCATCGGTAAATTGATTGAATAACTTTCAACAGCCAAGCTTCACTTGCTATTTCGTGAGAAGTCGATAGTTTCTTCGATTTGTAACTGCTAACTGAAGAAATTACGCCATTTTTAAATTTTACCAAAATCCATAAATAATGAGTACTCGCACTCGAAAAGCTAAAACAATTAAAAATTCTTGAAACTTGAAACATACTTTCAACCGTGTGCAGGCCAAATTCACAGATTGTCTGTTGCAGCAGCATGGAGTCGTTCTGAATGTTCTGTCCTCCGCGAAAAATCACAAATAGAGCGATGGGGAACACTATCATTGAAAATAGGTTCATGAGCAGCATTGCAAACGTCTGGGCACCCTGAGGAGAACACCAATTTATATGACTATTATTTTTTGAATAACTACTGTTTTAATGACCATTGTTTTTGATGTTTTTTTTAATGACTATTGTTTATTGTCTGGTAAGACAATCAAGACAAACAATAGTCATTGGTCATAGTAAAAAAAAATACTCGAGTTTCCACCATAATTATTGATTCTCATTCAATGACGTCAGACAGGTTAAGACAGGATCTTAACGAAAATCTGATAACACTCATTTCATTGTTGTTGGTTCTGTATGAAGTAAATACAAAACTAGCTTACAAGCTTACAAAATTAGAGTGAACAGGCTTCTTCTGGGTAAGCTCGCTCCATCTTCGACTTTGTTTGTGTCATCTATGACCTAGACTAGAGTCAAGAGCAAACCCCATATTAAATAAATAAATAAATAAAGCAAAGAGACAACTATTGAGACATGAATTATGGCAATTCAGCTGTTTCAGGAAATAATCGAGCTATAAATGAAAATTGGTTGTCTGTAAAGTCGGTTTACGAACGATAGTTTAACGTGACACAAAACAAAACATTGATGAAATTATCGTAACTTTACAATGAGCGTAACGTTACAATGAGTCATCCTTTTTCGTGCGTGCAGTCGGCGTTCATCGATTCATTGGATGTTGTCACGTCAATGAGGTTAAATAATGATCCGATTCTTTATTTCAATCTGCTAATCGGAATTTACAGATACAAATAGTTAGTTTTGTTTTATAATTAAGGCCTATTTATATAATATATTATTTTCTAAAGGCTTACGTACCTGCACAGTTATAATAACGATTGTATACATCAGCACTATGTAATATATGGTCACTATCAAAAGCATTATAGTCAACTGAAAGAAATAAATCCGTTTACTTTAATAAAAAATGTTTTTCCTTACTTACAAGGATCTAGAAAAAGTGTCATTCAATCAGGGAATGCGATAGTCAAAGTGTCAAAATATAAGGGATTGATGAAGTGCCATTTAAATGCGTTTGTCAAAATTTGACGTTTTCACAATTGGCTTCATCCCGCCAACACTGACGGAATGACACTTGTCTAAAGCCTATGGTCATTGCAAATTGAAAAAATTGTATGCAAAAATATTATAAACATTTTTATGTGAACGTTTATAAATATTACCTGTACGCTAAACATTGAATTGCATAAGCTGCAACTGTTGTTAATATTTTCGTACGCTTTTGTCCATTTATTTAACTTGTCATGGTTAACCGCTATATTTGAGACATCAGCATGTTCAATATTCTCACGTTTTTCTATTATCACTGAAATTTCGTCATCTATTGACCGCTTGATTGTTTTCAGTTGTTCGGATAGCACGAAAAAAATAAAACGCAAAACAAAATACTCGAAAATGTAGCGGAAGTCACACATACTGATGTTGTACTGAGATAATACGGAAACTACTATGCTAAATGTTCGATCGCTGTAGTACACCCGGACGTAGGTGAAAATAAACATTTTAATTGCACAAAACGACACTACAATAAATGTAAAAACTTTCTGGGTTTTCAAAATTCTTTGATTATAGACCTCGTCATCGAAAATTTTGTGAAAACCATCGAAATTTAACAGAAGTCTGTAAAAACTTTTAGAGTAATATAAAGATGCTATCGTGACGTAAACCGAGAAACTGGTGGACGAAAAGTAATATATATGCTGAGCGTGAATGTGAACTTCAGTTTTATGCCTGAAGTTCAACACAGCGTTGAAAATAAGGTTTAATACGGTGAAAGTAGCCCAGCACAGCACAAAAATACGAGTACGTCTTCTTTTTAAACACATATAGTTTCTGAAGATAGTTGTTACATTTTCTACGAACAAGAGGTATTTTAAAGGTGCGAGATTCATCATCCTTAAGTGTAGAAACGATACGGAGCTTGACCGACGAGTTATACCTAAGGATCTGAAAATAAACGTTTCTGCTGGTAATGGAACAAATAAACGATAAATAATTAGATAAGCGATAAATAAATAGGTAGTAATATATTTCAATCCATTATTCTAACGAGCGTGGAAAAGTAATTGATGAAATGGAAAATGACATTGAAATATTTTCTAATTTTAGATAGTGTGTTTCGTCTTAAAATAACAATGAGTATAAAACCACAGTACCTAATCTCCACAGTATCTTATCACCAAAAACACTATGTAAATTGGTTGCCAAGCAAGACGCACAATGCTTTCGTATTAATTCTAGAAGGCATAACTCTAGTAACCCTACATGTTAGTAAATAAAGCAGCCGAGTGCGAGTCGCACTCTCGCACGAAGGGTTCCGTACCATAAACCGAAGAAAATACACGTCTCTTGTATGGGAGCCCCCTTTAATTTTTAATTTCATTTCATTTTATTATTTGTTGTAATCGCGGCAATAGAAATACATACACTGAAAATTTCAATTGTCTACCTATTAGGGTTATTGAGATACAGCCCGTTGACTGACAGACGGATGGACGGATGGATGGACGAACGGATGGACAGCGGAGGCTTAGTAATAGGGTTCCGTTAATTACCCTTTGGGTACGGAACCCTAAAAAGCATGTCTTGGGCGTGTACTTAAAAGTTTGAGAAACTTTTGCATCACATAGTACCAACCAGTGACTTAAGTTTGAGAAATTGCACAGTCTCTCCCATGGTCTTGTGGTAAGCAATTAATTAATTAAGACATTTTTATTCTAAATAGTTTATTCACACAGAAAAAATATTCACAGCATGTTCGACTACGATCTTTTACACTAACGAAATAATGTGCACTCAGGCGAGTGGTACGTTCGGTATAAAATAACGTAATACATTTTAATTCTGTGCTGAAATCAATTTTAACGACGTAATTATTTCAACATATTAATTACCTACAACCATAGATTTAAATAGTGATGATAGGGCCTTCCGTACCTCAATGCGATCACCAAACAAGAAACATGCCTGTTAATGTCTCGCGCAAACGACCGCTCCCGAAGATAGCCGATTATGGCGAGTTCGCTTTGGTCTACAGTTCAAGACGCGCCAAATACGAGCTAATTTGTAGCGTCAAAGCAAAAGTTATTATCCGCCCTGTCCTTACTATGTAAGACAATGCCTACAGCACATTATTAAACTGCAACGCTATGACGGTATATGAAGTGAAGAACGCTACAACGGACGGCAGCATAGACATGTTGACGTTCAGGGTTCCGAATAGGTGCACGTGGACCGGACGCGTTCGCACGCAACGTAGTAAATCCTTTACTGGCTTGTAGTATTCCTCATCTGAGAAAAAAAAAGACAAGTTTTTGATTAAAACTTGTTACGCACTGTTTGAAATAAATAACGTATTAGTTTCTGTCATCATCACTATATTTTGGATTGAATAAAAAAGACAGAATGAAAATAGGTTTCTAAAATAATTTACACTTTTATTTTATTTTTGCTTCTGACAAGCGTTCGTTTGTTGTATTAATCATACCATTACTTTTTATTTATGCTTCGGTGGAAGATCTATATAATAGATCATTTAACAAATTAATAACAGCTTGGCAATGTGGAAGTGTCTAGAATAAACTAACTTTCGAGCGTGTGCACACAAAGCTCGCAGAGTTTCCTTTGCAGCTCCATATAGTTGTTCTGGATCTTCTGACCACCTCGAGATACCACAAAGAGCGCCATGAGAAACACTACCATAGAATACACGTTCATGAGCAGTGATGACGATGTCGTAACACCCTGTGGAAGACAAAAACCACACTTACAGAATTTACAGATAAGTTATGAACTGTACTCATCATCTGCCTAGCCTTTTCCCAAATATACTGGGGGCACCCAGTCAAACCGGATTCAGCTGAATACCTGTATTTTACGTAGACTGACTGCCTATCGTGAGATAGGTGACTGCCAGTCACTGACTATAGTAGGCGCCAGATAAATGTGGAATAAAGTATATTGACCTTTCCCTAATAACTGTTCATAGGTACCTGAACAATTAAATATGAATCGTTTTTCATTATTAGACAATGTTAAGGATCACGAGAGATGATGATTCGGGACAGCTTTGTGTCATTAATTCCGTTTTTCAAATTAAAAATGTCAATAATTGTAGGTGGGTCAATGACCGTTATTCCACGATTATCTGGCACTTACTATAGTGACTCCACAACCCAGTTACTGAGTAGCACGGTATTTCCTATTTGGACGAATCGCAAACGCAATGATACACGTATTACAAAAGGTGCCAAGCATTTTAATATGTATTGTGTAGTATGTTCATTGATACGTACCTCAACAGTTACTATAGCGATGGAATACAGCAATATGATGTAATACACGGTTACTATCAAAATCATGATAGTTAACTGAAACCAATTACAAATTATGATAAAAAACAATCATTGAAAGGTACTGTAACATGAAACGTTTCTTGAAAATGGAGGAGTATTGTAGAAGCATTGTATAGTATATGTACCTGTGTGCTAAACATTACGTTGCATAAGTTAGAGGAGTCGCTAATATTTTCATACGCTTGCACCCATTTGTGTAACTTCTCATTGTTAACGGCTGCATTCGACAAATTGTTTGCGTGTTCCACATTTCCGTGATTTTCCCTGATCTCCGATAGTTCGCCATCTATTGATCGCGTGATTGCTTTCAGTTGCTCAGACACCACGAACACAACAGAATATACTATAAAATATTGGAAGGTGTAGCGGAAGTCAGACATGCTGATACTGTACTGAGATAACGTAGTTACCAACAAACCCTTCGCATCATCACTGTGGGATAGCCGAACATAAGCGAACGTAGAAATTTTAATACCACAAAACGAAAATGCCACACACGTTAAAGCTTTTTGTGCTTTCATCATAGTTTGGTTAAAGACCTTGTCATCGAAAATATTGTAAAATGAATCAAAGTTTAAAAGAAGGCAATAAAATCTTTTGGAGTAATATAAAGCTGCTATCATTACATAAATAGAGAAGGCAGTGGAAGTAAAGAAATATATCCTTTGTGCCCTTATCTGAAATTCACTTTCACGCGCAAAGTTGGCGGAAGCACTAAGTGGTAGGTTGAATGATTCAAATACCACCCAAAGAAGTATGACCACGCGAGTATGTCTTTTCTTAAAACTCAAATAATTTCTGAACACGGTTGTCACATTTTCCATGAACAGGAGATATTTCAACGGTGTAAGATTCATGGTTACTGGAAATATTTTAAATAAGTTTTACTTGATGAAGAAGTAGTTAGACTACAGGATCAAACGTGACTATAAGTAATTTATCGATGAGTGATGATATTAGTAGTCAACAATAGTTATTTGTTTTTAATCTCATTCTTAAATAAGGGGAGGGTCGTTAAGTGATATTTGTTAACATGACTAATATTGGTATCATAAGCAAAGTAATTCATATTTTATAGTGACCTTCAGCGGAAAATTTTCGAAACTACAATATCGATGTAAATGTCATATGGGTATCAGAATAAACGGAGAACGTCTTTTGGCAAAATAAGTGCATTCTTTTAAATTCGTCAACTAAACCACCCACCCTGGGCACGGTAAGGCCCCTCCTTGGAGAGTGGCTAGAGAGGCATCACGGCATCCTCACCTTCCACACGCTAGGTACTCACAGGACACGGCTGTTTCAGGAGTACCGGTTTCGGATTCAGCGGGAGGACACGCCCGGGTGTCATCACTGTGAGAATCGGCCGGAGGACACGGTGGAACATACGGTGGAGGTCTGCCCTGCCTAGGCGGAGCACCGCCGTGTCCTCGTCGAGGCGATCGGTGGCAGCGACCTCTCGCGTCCGGCCCTGGTTAAATCCATGGTCTGGAGCGAGGAGGCTTGGGAAGCGGTCACCTCCTTCTGTGAAGCAGTAATGCTGGCGAAGGAGGAGGCGAGGCCTGGCGGCAGCAGAGTCCAACTACAGCGGGCCTCCGTCGGACTAAATGTCCAAACTGCGAGTGGAGGTCGCCTGGCTGGCGGCCGCCATGGAGCTTCTCCGGAAGTAGAACGAGAGGCTCCAAGCCACCCCACCTTCTCCGCCTTCAAATTCTCCTGCGGCCGAAGCCGGATGGTAGGTGGCCGAGAAGAAAAAGAAGGCGGCCAAGTTAGCCAGGGCGGCAAGGAACGCCGGAAGAAAGGCCTCCTTGCTGGATTACCGCCATGGGATCTGGCGCGTGGAGGCGCTTCGCTAGGGCGAAACTCCGCTGCCGCGGCAAATTGCATCGCGGTGGACGGAGCTCCGGCAGGATACCATGGTGGTATGGAGACGGTGACTACCACAACCCAACGCTGGGCACGCCACAATCGCGGCGGTAAGATCCCTCTTTGGGGAGTGGCTGGAGAGGCGCCACGGCGTCCTCACCTTCCGCCTGACGCAGATACTCACCGGAAACGGCTGTTTCGGTAGGTACCTGCTGCGACCTCTCGCGTCCGGCCCTGATTAAACCCATGGTCCGGAGCAAGGAGGTTTAGGAAGCGGTCACCTCCTTTTGAGAAGCAGTAATGCTAGCGAAGGAGGAGGCGAGCCGCGCGAGGGAGAGACAAGGCCTTCGCCCCAACCGCCGCTATAGGAGCAGACGCCCCGGGCTTCGGGAGTCACAGGGCGATTCCCGGCCACCGTAGGCGCGGGCCTGCGGACGGCAAGCGTTGGGTGGCTCGCTATTAGGTCACAACCAGGCCCGGGTCGATGGCGTGTTGTGTTCCACGCGCGCCTCAAAGAGATTTCAACATAGGAGATGGGGCCTGCTAGAGCCAGAGCCTGCCAGGGTTGCGGAATTTGTTCGAAAGAGTCACCGCGGCCCTGGACTGCAAAGGGCTTTAGAAGGAACAAAGATCGGTTTTAGTCAGTAAGAGTCTGACATTCCGCTCCACCTAGAGCGGAAGAAGTCATTTGATGATTTCCCATCACTAAAAGGAAAAGTTTGCAGGGACAGCAAACTTCCAAGATGTTAAGGAGCTTTGAAATAAGACAATCATTTCATTTAATGCTTGTATTTCAATAATTTTGCATTTTTTTTTTCAGTTCTACAGACATAAAATTCTAAGTCTATATAGTGATCTACGTATATAATTTGTTAGAAAGGCAGAAAAATGTGTATTTACAAGAGATTGCAAATTCAGAAACAATACAGTTGTTAATGAAAAAGTTATTATTTAGTGCAATCTTAGAATGCATTTCTTATCATACAAGTTCTGAAAGTTCAATAAATGAAATTTGAGGGTAGGATAGTACACTTTTTCAATCACCCAATCAAATCAATTTTAACGATTCCGAAAATCACGGTTATAAAGTTCTAACCGTGATTTTCGGAATCGTTAAAATTTGGAATTTACCTTTTTGGAAATCTGAAAGTGGGCCCCTGACACACAGGGTTCCTATCTGAAAGTTTTCGCCTTGAATTTGGTGCTCAAAAACAGTGCTAGATCAAACAGCTCTTCCATTCTTACGGTCTCTACAACACATTATTAAACTGCAGGGCTATAACAGTGTACGTCGTGAATAACCCAACAATCGCGGGCAGCATGGACATGTTGACGTCCAGCGTGCCGAACACGTGCACGCGCACAGGGCGCGTGCACACGTAGCGCAGCAGGTCTTTTGTCAGCTTGTAGTATTCCTCGTCTGGGGAAGAGATTTGGTAATTCATTAATTAAATGAGTACTTGAAAAATATAGCATTATTCTACCTGCTATTGATTAAATAAATAATATGTATGGTTTTGTACCACTACCCTTAATACAAATCAATTAGCAAGAATGCTGGTTTCAACACTAACCAGATTTTGTTATTATAAATGTAACTTAAAACCCATTATTTTATTTATTTTAATATGACATCGTAATTGTATTGGCTGAATTATTGCTATTGGTTGAATTTTTATGACTTAAAACATTTAACAAACAAATGCCATCAACGAAAGTAATCTATTTTTACAGATTAAGTAAGGATTTTTTTTTTAGAACGATCAAATAATATGTATACTTTTATAAAACATGCTAGCGAAGCCGCTGGGGCTTCGCCAGCATGAAAACCTTTGCAAAATTATGCCATATCCTTTTCCAGGACATGATATGGTATACTCGTGTGCCATGTATCATCCAATTCTGTTAAGACGTGAAGAGGTTACAAACAGACAGTTCCTTTCGCTTTTATATACTTGTATGTACGGAATAACTTGCTTTCCAACGTGTGTAGACAGAGTTCGCAGATCTTCTGCCGCAGCTCCATGTAACAGTTCTGAATCTGCTGGCCAGCACGGGATATCACCAGCAGCGTACTGAGGAACATCAACATCGACAGCAGGTTCGGAAACAGAGAGGTCCATGTCGCGAAACCCTGTGATTGATTGACAAGAGTGTTAAACAAAAGTAATTGAAACCCGAGAAGCATATTGAACATCATGACGTTTAGTGAATTAAATTATTTACCTCTCATTACTTAAACATTTTATGATGGTTTTAAGTAAACTCGACTTAAAAACCGCATTTAAAAAACATCACACAATCTTTATCTGAACAGGTTTTCACAAGTTACATACATTTAAATGCATACTTACCCCAACTGTTATTATAGCAATAGAATACAACAATATTATGTAATACACGGTCACTATCAAAATCATGATAGTCAACTGAAAAAGAAATACAGATATCTAAATATTACAAAATAAAGTCGCTGTCTGATTTTGTCTGTTTCTCCGCTTACTTCTTTTATACCTACAGTGGATTTTGATTCTGTTCACGATAATAGAAAGGGCGAAAACGAGAAAGGCTTATGTATAATTTGCACCCGTGCGATGCCTGGTGGATCGCTAGTATTTTAATAAAATGCTTTAATAAAATTACTACAAAACCAACTTTTTGACTCAAGATTGGCAAAAATAAGGGAGAGTTTAGATGAATTTATATTTGAAAACTTGATAAGTAATATTACTTGTATGCTAAACATTGAGTTGCATAAGTTAGAGCTGTCATTGATATTTTCGTATGCTTTCACCCATTTATTTAATATCTCATGGTTGGCGACCACTCTCGGCAAATCTTCTCTGTGTTCCATTTTTCCTCGATTTCCCCTGATCTCCGATAGTTCGCTATCTATTGATCGCGTGATAGCTTTTAATTGCTCAGAAACCACAAAAAAAAACTACGCAATATAAAATATTGCAAGACGTAGCGGAAGTCAGACATAGCATTGACGTACTGAATTATTAGGCTCATGGCAAATCCCAGTTTAGTGTCACTGCTAGTCACCCGAACGTAGGTGAATGTTAAGTTTAGAAAACCAGCCAACGCCGCCACTACCAGTGTCATAACTCTTTGCGCTTTCTTCATTCTTTGATTATATGATTCATCATCAAAAATTTTGTAAAACGAATCAAAATTTGTCAGAAGGATGAAAAATCTTTTGGAATAATACAAAGATGCTATCATAACATAGATCGAGAAACCGGAGGACGAAAAGAAATATATCCTTTGAGCCGTTATCTGAAATTTATAATCTAACGAAAAATTGATCATTGCACCGACTGATATGTTGATCGATTCTAATATTACCCAAAGAAGAGCAAACATACGAGTACGTTTTTTATAGCACAAATAATTTCGGAACACGGTAGTCACATTTTCTATTATTAAAAGGTATTTTAACGGTGTGAGATTCATTGTTATGTTTCTGAGCCGATGTCGGTTGTTCTGTCTTTTATAATTTTACTATTGTAGTCAGTATACTATTGTAGTCTTTGTTGGCAAGTGTCTCGAGTGCGGAAGTAAACGTCACTGTCAGTAATGAAGGAGTGTTAATATTTGAACGATAACTGATGATATTATCAGCAATAACGGTTGTTTATTTTTAATACAATCCTCTAATGCGAGTGGTGGATGTTAAGTAATTGTTTGCATTAAAACGCTACTTATGTACGTTACTCTTTAATAAATAAATTTGAAAAGAAAAGAATGGCTATTGTGAGGACAGTAACATATGTAATTGTCAAAGGTCGACATGTAACCTCTTCGTGGCTTTTCGGAAAACCCCGAAATGGATTTAAATTTCTGCCTCTGACTGATATATTTTTAGGCAAACCAAAAAGTACTTAACTTAAAATTATCTGTTTCAAATTTTGCCTAGGCTTTACCAGAAGCGGCTTATGAAAATTCACCAAACGCCAGTTTGTACAGACGCCAGCACATTAAGCTACAACAATCTGTCAAATTTCTTTGATAGATTTTCAACTTTATCGCTAAAGTGTTAGGTTCCAGGTTGATTGGGAAATTTTGACAGAACTACACTTGTTGTATGTTGTAATTGTAGTACACACTTGTTGTATGTTTAAACAGGTTTTAAAAACCAAACATATTGTGCTACTCAAAATGCCACAACACACACCAAGACAAAATGTATTATGTTGTTAATTTTATCACTCCACACTACCAAACATCACAAAATAAGGCTCAGGCTTCTGAGCTACGTCCATCACACACTGGCACGGTTTATGTCTCCTTTTGCTTGACAACTGGTGGAAGCAAAATCGACGACGAAAACATTCGCCCAGACAACAAACACTACATAATTTACTACACAAAATACACTCCTGACGAGATCTTTTTAGTTATTTAAATTAATCCCGTAATGTGATTTTAAATTCTTATGTAAGAAAATCAAGTTTTGATATACCCTAAAATTAAGTTAAAACATCTAAAGCAGTGTCTTCCAAAGTACTTTTATCTTATATAACCTTCCCGTTCATTCATTCCATGTAATTCTTAATTCTAATAACTTTATCTAACTATAATAGCTATCCTTTAACATTAACTTTTTTCCCCTACTACCTCCATACAAATTTTAATACAATAAAAGAAAAAAAACTTTCATACACTGTTATTTAATTGTAAAACTGTACACATTCCAGGTGATTAAACAAAATGATGACCCGCAGTGCCACAATTAAAGAGCTGGAAGCAAAATTAAGAGCGTCTTTGAAGGAGCTGAAAGATACCAAAGCATTACACCAAAAGTTGCTCCAAGAAATTGCAGAAGGCGAGGTGGAAGTGCAAAACGTGTCCATAAAAACACCTGCCTGAAGAATGAGCTAGCTGAGCTTCACATCCAGCACATGGACTTAGCCGACCAACACACTCGACTCCAACATCAAGTGTCCTCATTTGAAAAGTGCAGTGACACATATGAACTGACCTTAAACCGTGTTTCAGAACTCGAGCAAGAATTGTGCGATGCCCATAAGGCCCTTTCTATCGCAGAGTCTGTTAAGGTTAGTGAACAGTTTGCTAACACCAATAATTTATTTGATGAGTTGGTAGGTGTTCAGCCAAAATTAGTGTGTGAGCCAGCCATAACCATAGATTTGACAGATGATGATACCATACCATTGTGTCCTATTGTGTTGAGTCACAACAAATTAAAAAAATATGTTAAAATTAAGAAAATAATTAAACGGTCCCGGAGAGCAATAAAAAAACATAACCTCCTAAAATTTAATATTTTACTTAGAAAGGACCGAGTCAGCCTAACAACTAGATTAAATATTTGTACTGAAGAGCTAGAGAGAAGTAGGGAACAATATGATATCGATACTCAGTGCCTCCAAAATGATTTATTATACAAGGAGTATTTGTTAAAAAATATTTATGCAAAATATGAGAGTTCACAACAACAACTGAGTGAGCGTTTGTTTGAGGCAAGGGAATTACTACACTTAGTGAAGTTCAATGCTGAAAGATACGAGTCCCTGACAAATAATCTCTCATGCAGCTGTGGCAACCATCCATCATCCCCCCAGCCCCAACTTGACCTATCTCCACCAGTGCTGGCTCTTCCAGGAGAAACCTGTGTCAATACACAGGAAAAAAAAATAGTTTTTTTTTGTGATGAATTGGGCTCTGGCTTTGGAAAAATACTACACAACTACCTAAGCCATAGTTTTACCAATCATAGTTATCATAATATAACTTTTAAAAAAATGATTAAAAGAACTATAAATTCAAATCTAGATTCTTCAAAAAAAAAAAAAGATAAGATTCTTCAATGGTTTTGCTGTTAGGAAATAGTACTGGTATTACCAGAAAGGACATAGTGGATGGTGTTGACTCCTTACTTAATTTAAACATAGGAAAGCTAATGTTGTGTACTTTTCCATACTCTGATACTTTTTCAGATGAACAAAATAATAATATTTTAAAGCTGAATAATGTTATTCACTTGTTGACATGTCGTCATAGTGACAAATTATTGTATTTTGACACTAATAAGTTTGTTAGTGGTTTTAAGTTAATGTCGTTAATGACGTTATAGCTAATATAACATATATTAGGATAAGTGACGAGTCTGTGTGTGACTAGTGACTAATTATTATGATTCCTTGTGTACGAAGGAGGACCCACTTATAATACCAACATTCTTGGAGGCGTCAACCAATCAGATAGAGTATTCTCTTCCTGATGGAACCCATACAGACATTTTAGACTCCTCAATTGTAGCTGTGGGGATCACTCCGGATAATTCTTTAAACTGAACTGCAAGACAACAGAAGTTACCCCTTCACATAACCAATTATTATTAGTGAATAATAACAATGTATCTTCTGGCAATTTTGTTCATAGTAAAAATCCTAAGGGAGGGCAATACACTTTAAAATTATTTAATCAAAACATTCAAGGATGCTCTTCCAAATTACTGGAGATAGAAATGTTTTTTAGAAAAACCAAGTTTGATGTAGTTTGCCTAACAGAACATTGGTTAAAAGACCACCATTGAATTGTCCTGTGTTGAGCTTGATAAGCATGTTGTGGTATGCGTCTATAGACCTCCGAGTTACCAGAATCTACCTGTGTTTGATACTGTAATGGAAGAGGTGTTAAAAAGTAAGTACTAGTAGTAAGTCAATAATTATTTGTGGCGACTTTAATATTAACTTATTAGAAACAAACTCGAATACTATCAGGTTGTTGAGTCTTTTTAATACATTTAATTTTTCAAATTTTTTATTGAACCGACCCGTGTGACAGCTTCTACTTCAACTTGTATAGACAATATATTTTGTAATTGTGATTACTTACATAAATAAATTGTAAATAAGTTACCATCTGATCACAGCGGTCAAACAATAATGTTTTGCACTTACATTCCTTTACAAAAAATTCTAATAAAATTTAGACCGATTACAGATAAAAATTTGGAGAAACTTAACTATACTTTGGCTAGTAAACTAGGTGCTCATAGTTTTAATAACATAGACGACCCTAATGAGTTCTATGCCGAGTTTTTTTCTATATTAAACACGCAATTTAATGACACTTTTCCTTTAAGGTCGAAAAGTATTTACACTAAGTTCTTATTTAGCGATTGGGCAACTCCAGCCATTCGTATAAGCAGGGAAAAGCTATATGAACTGTATGGCTTAAAGCAGCATATGAATAATATAAGTTTTCATAAGTATGTTGCAAAATATTCAAAAACATATAAAAGTGTATGCAAAACAGCAAAAGCTCTGCATATTAGCATATTAGACGACAAAATAAAAACTACTTGGAAAATAATAAATAACGAAACAGGTAGGAAGAAACAGCGTGAAACTAAATTTAATTTAAATACTGTACATGGCCAAATAAACTCGGACGCAGAGGTAGCTCAGGAATTTGATAACTTCTTTGCCAATATTCCTCTTAAAACTACAGAAGCTCTCAACTCGTCATCCACGCTCGCTGCTGACTTACTTAGAAAGAATGTAAAGGTATGCCCATCGGAGTTTATGTTTCAACATACAAACCCCCAGGGCATTATAACAGCTTTTAAAGATCTTAAAATTAAATCAACAGAAGATCTTTGGCGAATATCTGTAAAAGTTTGTAGATCTATCATTGAAACGATTGCCCCCTACTTAGCTGTGATATTTAACACTAGTGTAGACAAGGGAGTATTTCCGGATCTCATGAAACACAATAAAGTCGTTCCATTGTTCAAATCGGGTGATTCTCAAGAACCCAACAATTATCGGCCGGTGTCAATTCTGCCAGTTCTCAGTAAAGTGTTTGAAAAGTTAATGCTTAGTCAGATGTTACGTCACTTTAATAAAAATTCCATCTTTCATGAACACCAGTACGGTTTCACCAAAGGGCGTTGTACAACTGACGCCGGTGTCACCCTAATAAAGAACATTTTTAACGCCTGGGAAGAGTCGCAAGATGCCATTGGAATATTCTGCGACCTCTCGAAAGCGTTCGACTGCGTTAACCATGAGACGCTTTTGTTGAAACTTGAGCACTATGGGATTAGGAATAGAGCCCTTGGTTTACTTAGTTCATACTTGATGGGCAGACAGGTTAAAGTTCAGATAAACGGTGTAAACTCAATAGGGTCGGAAACGACAATGGGCGTTCCTCAGGGTTCAATATTGGGTCCATTCCTTTTTTTAGTTTACATAAATGATTTGCCCCAATTACTTAAAAATCAACCAAAGATGGTGTTATTTGCGGATGACACATCATTAATATTTAAAATAGACCGACGTTCACAAAATCTTGACGACGTCAATAGCTCTATTCATCAGGTCCAAAATTGGTTTACGGCAAACAACTTGGTTTTAAATAAAAAAAAAACTAAATGTATTAGATTTTCTTTACCAAATGTTAAAAGTAGCGAATGTGACATCATATTGAATGGAGAAAAACTGGAGTTCATTAATCAGACGGTTTTCCTAGGTATCACATTGGACGAGAAATTACAATGGGGGCCTCATATAACATCTCTTGCGGGTCGTCTAAGCTCAGCCGCGTATGCTGTTAGAAAGATAAGACAGTTAACAGACGTAGAAACCGCACGTTTGGTCTACTTTAGTTACTTTCACAGCATTATGTCGTACGGTATTTTGCTGTGGGGTCGGGCTGCTGACATTGAATCCATATTTATTTTACAAAAGAGAGCTGTCAGAGCCGTTTATAATCTGCGTCGCCGTGATTCTCTTAGGGAACTTTTTAAAAAGATTAATATTATGACAGTCCCTTGCCAATTCATTTATGAAAATATTATGTATGTGCGGAAAAACCGACATCTTTTTAGTAAAATTAGTGATAGACATAATTTTAATACTAGAAATAAAGACAAATTAGATCAACCATTTTTTAGATTAGCTAAAGTCCACACTTCTTTCATGGGGTATTGTGTTAAATGTTACAACAAAATACCTTCTGACATATTAGAACTAAATGAAAGAAAATTTAAAACTCATGTTAAAAGTACACTTTGTGAACAAGCATATTACAAATTAGAAGATTACATTCAGGATAAGAATGCTTGGAAACATGCTGGTCCTGCTCCATAGGACAATCAAGGGTGAAGGTCAAACTGGTTGATTAATGTATTAACTTTATAGATATACTGTTTCTTTTTTTGTGTTTTTATTTTTCTGTTGACTCACACACTGTTGTTTAATTAATGGTTCCAATGTTTGTAAATATGTGAGTACAATTTACCTAAATTTCTTTAGGAAATTAATAAGTTTACCTCTGCTGGTGATACTTTGTTCTTTAAGTAGCATACTCTGGGTGCATCGTCCTCACATAATATTAAATTAATTTTTGTATACCAAATTTTGTAAAATCATTATTTGAAAAGAGTAACTATGGAGTTTCTTGTCCGTTCTTCTTCATAAGAATCTACATTTCCGAATGGACAGTAGAGTCACTTTATTAATGTAACATTATTATTTTACTGAACTGTAAACGATGACGTTCAAAAGTGCCGTTTAATGGCCTAATTGAAATAAACGTTTTGACTTTGACTTTGACCAAATTGACCAATTGAATTGAAACTAAAAAACTAACACTTGCCTGTACTTATTTCTGTCTGACTGGTCAAACTCCGATTTTATCATATCGAGTTTAGGCATTTGATTGTCCAGTTGGTCTCTTTCATAGGATAAACTTGACTAACATAGGAAAACATAAACTTGTTATTCAAAGGCTGAAACATGTTATTGGTTTTCAGCCTTATTCATAAAAAACTTCAAAACCATTATATAGCTAAAATACTGATAAGCAGATTCTTGATTCAAAGTTTTCTATGGAGAATTTGAATTTAAATTTGAATAAGGGGGTTAGCCTTTGAGTAAGAGTTTCCGTGACTAATTTGCCTCTCACATCAAGGCTATGGGTCAATATGGGGACAAAAGTTGCTCGTGTGCGCCATCTCTAAGACTTCTCGACAAAACTAAGGTTTGGATCTATGTTCCGTGATCCCAGAGCCCCCGACGTTACTTATTTTCTGACTAACAAAATATGTGGGAAAGTGTAGTATTAGTACCTTGGTATTTTAAACATACGCATACCTGCTACCTTTTTGTTTGACTATAAAACATACTGCGACGTATTAAATATACGGTAACGGTTCCAACTGTTAATTTTTTCTCTATTTTGAAATAAGAAAAAACACATGTTAAATCAATTTTTAATATATTAAAGGGGTTCTTATTCACAAAACAAAAACACAATGTTTTTTAGAACCTATAAAATAGAGAAATTGGAGGAAATAACTTACACAATAGTTCTTCGTAGAATTTGTTTAGTTCAAGAGTCATAACTATTTACTAAAACTCATACTCATAAACAATACAATATTTGTGTATTCGGGAGTTGGATGTGTAATCGTTTAAGTAATAATAATATGTATGGTGTCGGACGTAAAATAATAGTAGGTACCATTCCATCACTTCCCGTGGGTGTCGTTAGAGGCGACTAAGGGACTCACCAGAGAATGGGCAGCAGCATTCTCTGTGCATTGCAACAGCTACACTACGATCGCCAACCCGCCTGCCAAGTGTGGCGATTATGGCAAACCCTTCCCACTTTGGGGAGACCTATGTCCAGCGGTGGTCGTCTTTCGGCTGATAAGTGAATTTATATAATTTTTTTTTGGGTAGATATATTACCTGCACAAATCAGAGTTATTTTTAACTCAGAGTTAGTCGCTAACACGAGATTAAATGATAAATATCCCATAGCTACATAATGATAATTCAATTTATTTCAAAAAAAATTACACCATTATATCGACATCTTACTCTAACATATATAATACTTACATGATAGAAAATATATTATTATGATAATCTGAGCACGTTATATAAACAAACAACATTTTTTTAAATTATTTCGAATATACTTGCAATTCCACTATTCCCTTCACTTCAGCTTAAGATGAAAACATTCTGTAGGTAGTATTTGAACAAAGTCAAACTATTTATTATATCTGTCTACACTACGTTATTAAACTGCAGCGCTATAACGGTGTAAGTGGTGAAAAACGCTACAATGGAGGGCAGCATGGACATGTTGACGTCCAGCGTGCCGAACACGTGCACGCGCACCGGGCGCGTGCGCACGTAGCGCAGCAGGTCCTTTGTTAGCTTGTAGTATCTTTCATCTGAAAAAAAAATTGTTTTAATTGTTTTTTTTTTAATTCAACTTTCTGTTTTTTTTTGTCTTTTCTATATATTTTTTGCCAGTAAATTTGCCCACTTGGAAACTTTCACAGGGTACAATCAGCATAAATTCCTATGTTGTAATCTAGGTCATGGTCTAGCCCTGAGCTATGGCTTCATCAAAATCGCGTGCAAAAAGATACAAACTTTGACATTCATAAAATTTGTAAGATAACTGACGTTCTAGCGAGTGCACACAGAGTTCGCAGAGTTTCTGTCGCAGCTCTACGTAGCTGTTCTGTATCTGCTGGCCGGCGCGGGATATCACCAGCAGCGCGCTGAGGAACACCGCCATCGAAAACAGATTCATGAGCTGCATTGACACCGTCGCTGCGCCCTGTAAGACAAAAATTACTAAGAATTTAAATATTTTGATGCAATATTTTATGATTGGATGGATTTTACTGATTTTGTTGAAACATATTTGATGATTTAAAATTTTTATTTACGGTGTGTATTTGCACTTAGTTTAGTTCCTATAATAATATTTTACTTTACTGACAAAAATACGGATCAGTGCTGTCTGAAAAAAAAAACGGGTTGCACTCCGGGAGTGCCGGCAGAAGTGAAAACTTGAACATTAACGTTGTGCATTTTTGATATTTTGGAATGTAACCATTCCAAAATCGCAATAATTTCGCACGAATTGCATATGCATGCATTGAGGCATACGTTTTCGCCGCGCGGTAGAAAGAGTGGGGGATATTACTTCCTCTTCGCCGCGCCGGCGGTCTACTCTCCCTCCGTCTTACGAATTTTCGATCAGGTCACGTGTCCTGACGCGAGTTTAACATTTTTTACCCATCTCAAAAAGTGCACAACGCCGCTAAAGAAGTTTTCACTTCTACAAATAAATAAAATAAAATGTAGCAGGACAACTGTTTACCTACATACATACAATTATTACAACATTTATTGCGTTTTAACGTCGTTTAATCTACAAATTTTTGCAAACATATCCTGCAATGATTTAGGAATGTCATTCAAAAATGTAAACATTTGCTTCGATATACTCGTACGTACCTTAACGGTGATAATAGCGATGGAATACATTAATGTTATGTAGTACACGGTCACTATCAAAAGCATAATGGTCAACTGAAATAAATAAAACCGACATTTTAACTTTTTAACTAAATATAACAAAAAAAACAGCATTACATATTTATTTGTAAAACACTAAAAAACCTCTCTCTGGGTACTAAAATTCGTGTAAAACAAAACATATACCTACGCAAATGTTCGTGCTCGTTTCCACGTACTTACTGCACGAATGCTCGCTTTGTAACGTGTGGCATTACGCCTCGTAACACCGGCCAGTATCCACCTTTAGGTAGTGAAAGTACACAGGTACACATGATTATAAATGACTTTTACTATGATACCAACACTGAAAACTTAAAAAAAATATCAGCTATTCATTACATTTTGTCGAGTTATGTACACATATGGGCCAATCAATTATTTTTCGCTATTTCGGGTTTGATCCCATAGTAGAAGTTGTTTTTAATCATACTCCCTATAAGGTTGTTAATGTTTTACAAATAACTCTGCTTATACGTTTACAATACCTGTACGCTAAACATTTTATTGCACAAGTTAGAGCTGTCGTTAACATTTTCGTACGCTCTCACCCATTTATTTAACTTATCATAGTTGACGGCTACGCTCGGCAAGTTTCCTGCGTGGTCTCCATTTTCTCGATTTTCCCTGATCGCTGATAGTTCGCCATCTATTGATCGCGTGATTGCTTTCAGTTGCTCAGAAACCACGAACAAAATGCAATATAACACAAAATATTGTAAGATGTAGCGGATGTCTGCCATGCTGTTGCTGTACAGAGATATTATGGTCACTGTCCAGCCCATCCTACCCGCACTGGTGGGCACTCGAAAGTACGTAAATAAAACGTTAGCAAAACCACAAAATGACAGCACTCTGAATGTTAAAACTTTTTGTGCTTTCAACATTTTCCGGTAAAAGACTCCGTCATCAGAAAAGTGATAAAACGCATCAAAATTTAATAACAGTTTGTGAAACGTTTTGCAGTAATATAAAGATGCAATCAATAAATAAATGGAAAAGCTGGTCGACAGCAAAAAAATTGTTCGTTGACTTTGAATTTGAAATTTTTCGCTCGGGTCATAGTTAGCCACTGCAGTCAGAGAGATAATGAATGCTTCAATAAATACCCAAAAGATTACAAAAATGCGAGTGTATTTTTCTAAACAATAATAGTTTCTGAACACGCTTGTCACATTTTCTATGTACAAAATATACTTTAAGGGCATAAGATTCATCGCTATTTGATCGAATATGCTTATCTGATTGACGAGTTCTACGATTAAAGGATTATACGTGACTGTTGGTAGTTGTACAATAATAGTAGCAAAACAATCAAACCCAACGGCTAGCTATTTGTTTTTAATCTAATTTTCTAGCGACAGTGATGGAGGTAAAGTAATTGTTTGATTAAAAAATATCACACTCATAAATTTTCTAATATTGTAGAGTGCGCTTGAGCGGAAAATAATGATGAGGACAAAGCCACAATAATCGAGACATTGTTAATTATTTTAGCTGAGCTCGGTGGAGAGCTCATCAGCTGAGGGAGCGTGGTGCAAAATTAATAGCGGCCAGACTCTCATATTGTGGATTGTAGCCGTGAATTAGGTTTAATGGGCGCAAGAATAAAAGTTATTTCGGCTAAGAGCGTTTTTTATACTAACTCGAAAGTCTAAAATCTTGGAAATTTACTAACTGATTTTATTATAAATTAATACACATACGCAACCTTCCTAGGTTTAAAAAGTTAATTTAGAATTTTTTCGAAAGACACTTGCGTGAATCTTCTTCCTCGAAAAGACACTTGCGCGAATGGACTTTTTGAGTGAAGAGAAACTAGCTCGGCTAATGGACTTTTGGGCGAAACTCATGGTTTAGGGTCGGTACTAACAAATATGGAATCAGAATCAAAATCCAAGATGGCGCTCCCGGGCCTGCGGACGGCGAGCGTTGGGTGGCTCGCTGTCCGATCTCCACCAAGCCTGGGTCGATGGCACGTTGTATTTCACGCGCACCTCAAAGAGATGCCAGCATAGAAGACGGCCCGCTAGGCGGAAGAAGTCATTTGATGATTTTCCATACTTAAAAAAAAAAAAGATGGCGCTCCTAATTCGTGAGATTTGTAACTAATGTACCGAATCGTCGTCGATCGAAGTCGCTGCATGTGTAGGTGTACCTTGCAAGATACAGTTCAAGCGCCGACAGCATAAAATAATAGACAGTAATCGTTTCTCCTCAGCCGCTGCCTTGCACCGCTGCAGCGCTGACGCGGCGCTGTCGCGGCTGTTTGCACAGCACTGCACCGGCTGTCATGCGGTAATGGATATTGAAGTGTTCGACCAAGCTTGATTTTTGTTACTGGTAAAAAATATCACGGTTCTACGGTTATGTTAACAGATTGTGTTTGTTTTAATATTATAGTTACCAATTTATTTATTTTTTGCTTTTTGTTTATTGAAAGCCGTTTAGTTTTATGCTGAGCGTTTGAAAGTCGTCTGCTATGAAAATAATAATAAAATTAAAAGTTCATGTGAGCTGCGAACCAAACTGAATGCTATGTGATAAATATAAGGACAAGTTAAAGTTTCAAGATCAAAAAGCTTTCAGTTTTTTTTTTCCAATTACTGAATTTCGTTTAGAAATGAACGAATTGGGTAATGATATTTTTTTATAAAAATCAGGAGTGATTATCGATGTTCCAATGAAAACTTCTGTTTATCGACCAATTATTTAAAATGTAAAAATAAAACACCAACTTTAAGTATTTTTACATAGTGAATGCTTTTGACTATAAAATAATGTTTCTGTATTAAATCACAGCTTCCAAGAAAGGCAGCACTCAGCCATCTCATGCACAATTTCTCGCCATAGCAATAAGAGATAAGTTGCGCTCTACACTGGCGGGAAATAACGTGCAGGCGGGCGAGCAGATATTAGCGCAATTACACTCGCAAGCACGCGCAGCGACACAGCGGGGTAAAGGCAAGTTTTCGTGTACGCGGGATGGATATAATGTGTGTTATTTTGTATCTACCGAGTCATAGTCGATTAAGGTTGCTGCGTGTGTAGGTACCTGATATAAGATCTATATCAAGTTTTATACATCGGGCGTGGTGGTAATATGCGTAAATTTATATGTTGTTTGGAAACCTGCATTGTAGAGCAAAGACCATGTCCAATTGTCCATGCCAATAATACCGTATCAGTAGCCAAAGGGAAATAAGCACTCTTCCTTCTAAACATTGTGGCTACTTTGAATGTTTAAGGAAAATCGCTGCAATAAGCTAAAGTGGGTTGACGATGGAAATGAAAAATTATCATTTCTTAGACTGATAAGCCGTGAGATACATACTTCGGTTATTACAGTGAAGAGCTTTTATGATGTTATTTATTAATCACCGTCTTATTTAATGACACCACGCGTTTTTTTGACACGACTATCAATTATTTTATACAGTCATTTATCATACTTATACATATTTGTGTCCGACATTGTAAGTACCTATCTATCCAACCATAACAAACCTTAACCAGATATTAAAACAGTGAAGTGTCTGTGCACCTTAAGTTCACATGAGTAACATGCGGCCGTGTGCTCGGCGCGCCGTAACACGTCGTGTCACGCTCCGCGTAGCGTGTCGCGCTAGTGTGTGCAGGCCTTTACAAATTGTGTGCACGGCAAAAATTGTTATCATTCTTGTAGGTTCTTATCTAGTTGTTGTGTGTTAAGTTCCTGGAATATATCGTTATTATTACCCAAATACAGATGCTAAGTTGTAAAAAAAACTACAAAGGGTATCGTGTTAACCAGTGAATGAGGTGTTGAGGTCAGAAAAATGGTTAGTATAAGCAAAATACTGGCATTTAGGTAGTTTTATTTACACTGGAAGCCAACCCCAAAAACATAAAATGCATACCTAATTTGATAAAATAAAAATAATTGTTTTGGATATTTTCCGATAATGGAATGTTAAAATGTTACACAAGCAAGAATAAAACCTTTTAAGTTTTCATCCTTTTTCGCCAGCCAAAGGGTCTAGTAACGCATTACTCCGGTGAGTACCATATAACATTGACCCCTGGGACCTATCTATAGTTAATTGTCTCCCCATGGCACCTAACGACAGCCGGTGGTAGCTTGAGCAGTTTGGGACCAAATAATCTCATCTATATGCTTTGTGCGATCCAAATATTATGTTGTAGATACCTATCAAAGAGGGGTCTGTATCTCCATTCAGCGGTTAAACACAAGAATTCCGTAGTAGTGCTACGAAGCGTAGCAGTGTCGTAGAGGGCTACGAAGTGTAGTAGTATAGAAGGGTGCGAAGTGTAGCTATCTTTGCTACGCCAGTGTTGAAAAAAGTTATATTATTATCACTCGAGCATTTTGCTGTTCGTACTGAATAACTAGTAACTCAAATTTGTATTTTCAAATCGGAATTCATGATTTATAGTCTTAAGTTTCGGTAAGTCAATATTATTCCGTATTTGTGTTACCTTTAATTCGAATTAACAGTCGCTCGTTCGGATACAATGCTATAATAGCTGTATTTTGTCATGGTAATAGCGGCCACTGACCCGCCAACAATTATTGAATCGGGAAAAATCAGAAACGGGAATGAAACCAGTGCGCTTTTTAAATGAAAAACGAAACATGGGTTCGTAAACTAATCAAGAAATAAAACTGGCTAAGTGCGAGTCGGACTCGCGTGCAAAGCTGAAATTTTCGTCTAATTTCTTGGATAACTTCAAAACTATTTATTTTAAAATTATGAAAAAAATTTAATTATAACTATCATAATAAGTCTTTTCATTTGATACGTCTTGCGGTACAGTTTGAAAAGCCTTTTATATATTTTTTTCTAATTTGTCCCCCAAAAGTGACTTCAATACTCAATAGTTATTTATTTACGTAATGCGTCCGTGTTTGGGTCAAGAAAGTTCATATGTGCACCAAATTTCAATAGAATCGGTCCAGTAGATTCATAGAAAATTTGCTGTGACAGACGGACAGACAGCCACCCGAGTGATCCTATAAGGGTTCCGGTCCTTACGGATGTTCGGAACCTTAAAAATAAGGAAAGGGCAATAATAAATAATAATAATATCTTCGGACAACTCACACACGGTCATCCGATCCTAAACTAGGCAGAGCCTGTGCTATGGCAACCAAACAACTGATAAACATACTAAGATATTTCTAAATACATACATATTAAAGACAAATTACACCCAGACACAGAACAAATGATCATGCTCATCACACAAATATTTGTCCTGGGTGGGAATCGAACCCACGACCTCCGGTTTAGCAGTCAAGGTCACTAACTACTCGACCAACATGCCAGTCGACCACTATTGCCATACTCAAACGAAACAACTCTAGGATCTACAATTTTAGCTCAAGCACTTATCGCCAGTCCCTAAAAGTAAAAGTCGTGAAGTTGTTAACCTTCGTTGAAGGGTAAACGAGGCGCACGATTCGGCAATAAACCTTAACGTAATGCAGGTAACGACCCAAGAGATACTAAACTTACCGTTGAGAACTCTACAGTTAACTCTTAAAGTTACTCCGAATATAATACATTATTTAACATCATCATCATCATATGCCTAGCCTTTTCCCAACTATATTGGGGTCGGCTTCCAGTCAAACCAGATTCAGCTGACTACCAGCATTTTACATGGAGTGACTGCCTACCAGACCTCCACAACCCATTAACTGGGTAACAATACTTCCAAGCAAAAATGGTGTCAAATTTTTTGGCTTCTGACTATCCGTTACGACTGCCAAAGATCTACAAATGATAGCCAATACCAACGGTCTAACGTGCTTTTCGAGACATGGAGGTTCGTTAGGTAAGATGGTGGTGGACCCATCCATAAAATGGCCTGACTTCCGTAACGAATGGCAAAGATCTATAAATAACAGCCGGGACCAACGACTGAACAAACATATTTAACATTTTCATATTAAACTGCCCACCTCTTACCAAGTCACTTTATCAATTCATTTGTTTTCAAAGTCATTAATTTCCGATCCGTTTTTATTTGCGGGACTGTCGTATTTACATTAGCCGGAATGAATTTTTCATGTAGTAATTGTTCCATCAATTATTACGTTATTGTTGTTTAAAAAAATCTGTTAGACTTTGAACGATTGGATGTCATTTTAATCTGCAATTTATTTATTGTACGCACTAAAAATAATTAAGTATTACAAATTAAACAGTAATAATTCTGTTATTTCATGCCAACAAAAGATATACTTTAAGGTACATCTCCGACCAAGAGGTTGCGTAATAAAGTGGTATACAAAGATAATCAGTGAGTATAATACGCGGTTGGTAACATTAGTACAATATTGACAGAGGCAATCGGGCCCGCGCCCAGCCGTGACGGGGACAAAGTGCGGCCCGAAGTGGCCGGCCGACCACACCGGGCCGACCCATCGTCCCGCCGACCGCCCGGGCCACTAATGGAGGCAAAGTGGCCGATTACAATTACGGCTCACCGAGTGGAAAGTTGAGCTTCTGTATTAACGCGAAGGTTACGTGCAAAAACCCACGTTTTAATACTTTCTTAAACTTTTGCATACAACTCCTAATGTAGAATTTACGAGCTTTCACGTTAAAATAAGTTACGATGTCCTCTCTTTATTCCCGGAGTGGCGAGCGTGCTTTAAATATATCTTAGTCGGAGTGAAATTTATTCTTGTGTACGTGGGTTGTACTTTGTATTATTATTTCTGTGTTCTTTGTGACTTTTATGAACTTATTTTACAATGAAAAATTAGGTGCATACAGAACAATTAGGTGTATTTTGTTGAAAACTTGAGTTAGGTGTGACCGATGACCTAATTGACCTTACAGACGCTTCCTGCTATTCACATTTTGCCTGACTAAGATAATTATGACAAATAAAGGTAATTGGAGCCCATTACTAAAGCCGCCACGAGTAACGTTGCTCAAGGTTACATAGACCGTTTAGGAAGTTTATGTAACCTCAGAACTCTTAAGAAGAGTAGAAAGTCCCTACGTCATCATTTAAGCCGGAGGACGTCTACTTCTAGGCACAGCCACATATCACGCTGTGCTTCTCGTATACAACAGACTTCACGGCCTTCACCAAGTGATTATTTTATTTTATTTTATTTTATTTGGGAAAACAAACAATCGTACATTGTATATTATATCTAAAAAAACATAGTATGCTATATGTAAATGTATAATCCACTACGTTTCCATATGTTACTAAGTTAAATAAGATACAATTTTGGTAAAACTAAATAAGATCAAAACAACAATACAATTATTCGCTAACTTAAAATCTAATTGTCTAGTCTTAAAATAAATAATTAATCCACCCTCTTGCACATGTATGTGGGTAAATAACTATTATCCCATAGTAATTAAATATTAATAATGTTACGAGCTTGGGGTTCGTGACAATAAAAACAGCCGATTAAATAATCAAAATGACACTTTAATTTAAAAACACTAATTACAACTTTAAACTCACTAATTATTAAACACAAGTTCACCACTGATCACTTTATTCGCACTTGAAGATCGCTTCCGAAGTATTCGCTTGTATCGCTAATTCAATACTGACCCGGTCGCGGAATACGCGCTCCTTATATAGGACAGTTAGTTCTAGAAACTTCTATTCTCGAAACATCTGGAATGTACTCGTAACTACCGCTAC
>NDFZ01004879.1:119553-169163 GCA_002192655.3 Mamestra configurata
TTTTATTATTATTATTATTATTCATTTATTAAATCAATCAACATTGGATCATTCAAAACAAAAACATACAAACTAAAAACTTACACAAATAAATTAAAATAAAATGACATTAGTCTGTACGTGGACCATGCAGCAGTGGTTGACGTATTGACAGTCGAAACGTTCAGCGATAGCGCTCAGGATACTATTGCGGCTGGCTCGCACCCTACGCACCAGGGATGTGCACCGCTTGCGCATGATTGTGTGAAAACAATCAACACGCGCCTCTGCAAACATCCCCGACGCGCTACAGAAGCGAGGCAGCCCCAAGAGCACCCTGAACGCGTTATTGTATTGGACGCGCAGAGCGCCGTACTGCTTCTGCGTATAATCCACCCACAGACTGCAAGTATAAAAGGACCCGACATTAATTCTGGCTCGTAACACTGCCCCCTCCTAAGACATGCTCGTCCCGAGCATTATCGGTCCCATAATAACGCGCCAGTCGACCCACATGGACGATCTTAGGAGCACTTCTTGTACCTTTCTGTATACGGTAGGTCACGTCGTTAATTTTTGTCACAATCCGGTACGGCCCGTCCCATTTAGCTTGAAGCTTAGGAGATTTCCCTTTACTGCGAACTGGATTGTGCAACCACACTAGTGAACCTTCGTCGAACCCTTTATTGTTCATTTTGCGGTCATAACGGGTTTTCATCTTTTCAGACATTTGCTGGCCCGATTGTCTGACGTGCTCATAAATGTCATTCATTTTGTTCCGCAAGTCATTCGCATAATCGGTTATACTGCGTGGGGCATCAGGTGGTATTCCGGTGATCAGATCTGCAGGCAGCCGTAATTCTCTTCCAAAGTTTGCGAAGGCTGGTGTCACCGATGTACTTTCGTGAACAGCACTTCGGTATGACAGCAAAAACGGTTGTATATGCTTGTCCCAATCGCGTTGCCGGTTTTCCACGACTTTTGCCAGGTATCTCTCCAATGTCTGATTAAATCGTTCCACCATTCCATCCGATTGTGGGTGGTAAGAAGTTGTTCTCGTTTTATGAGTACCCATAACTCGACAAGTTTCCTGGAATATTTGGGACTCAAAATTCCTTCCTTGATCGCTGTGAATCTCCAAGGGAACTCCAAAACGACAGAAGACTTCATGAACTAGTTTATCTGCAACTGTTGAGGCTTCTTGATTTGGAATGGCGAAGACTTCAGGCCACTTAGTGAAGTAATCCATTACAACCATGAAATACTTGTTACCACTTTCACTTTCCGGAAAAGGTCCCGCAACATCTAGGGCTATCCTTTCCCATGGTGCACCGACGTTGTACAATTTTAATGCACCTCTACTGCGAGTCTGAGGTCCTTTTACAGCCGCACAACTGGTACATTTGCGACACCAGTCCTCTACATCGTCACGACAGTGGACCCAGTAAAACCGTTCTCTTATCTTCAGTAGAGTCCGTTTTACTCCCATATGGCCTCCTGAAGAACCATTATGATACATCTGTAGGACATTCGGTACTTTTGCTTTTGGGACAACCATTTGCAAATGACAGCTGTCCCCCCGAGCATTTTCCCATTTACGGCACAGGACTCCATCCTGAATCACTAAGCTGTCCCATTGGGCCCAATAACTTTTTGTGATCGAACTCATCGCTGAGACGTCACTCCACGTGGGCTTAGGAGCACTGGCCTTCATCCACTCCAGAATAGGCTTGATATCCGGATCTTCCTGCTGTGCACGTTTGTAGGCTTTCCTTCCACTCGTTGCTGAGGTCTGTCTTGAACATTCTCACAGGTACGACTTCTTTACCCTCTTGCCTAGTACAATGCTTGCAAACTTCAGGGCAAGGTCTTCTTGACAATGTGTCTGCGTTGCCATGAGATCTTCCGCTGCGATGTTCAATCACCGAATCGTATTCCTGCGGCTGCTTGGCTTTGTTGGTAGCTGCCCTACCTACCAGAGATCGGCTATCTTCCCTTTCTGCAGTTCGCTTAGGGCAACTGGATCGAAGGTGGCCCCTTTCATCACAGCCGTTGCAACTAGGGCTGTATCCTTTAGAATGTTCGCGAACTGTAACCGCTGCAACGTCCCTGACGCGATGGGAACGATGATCCTGCCGTACAGCTTCCACCTCCAGGGCATGAGCCAAAGCGTCCTTAAGCGTCCCGTGGTGCCCAAGCCTTACAGCAGCTCTAACTTCAAGGTCGCGGATGTCGTCAATGAATGCCTGCACCAGATTCCCTTGAATGAGCGCAGGTACGGACTGGTATGCTTTTCGTACCAGCTTCTCCACTTCAAGGGCCCATTGCTGCAGGTTTTCACTGCTGCGTTGCACACGATCCTTAAGCTGCGCACGAAACACGTGTTCCAGATGAGCGTCGCCATACCTAGCTTCCAACGCCTCAAGGAGTTGCTCGTACGTCACTTCTTTACCGAGAGCTTCCAGGACAGTTAAGGCCTGGTCGCGCAGGCTAAAGGTGAGAGCAGTCATGGCCTGATCTTTGGTCCACCCATTCGCCTTCATAACAGCCTCAAACTGTATTTTGTAGGCCGACCAGGAAGATGTCCCATCGAACGGTTGCACTTTGAATCCACGTAGCGAAGGTGTAGTATGCTACTGACACTGCCACCCCATCTCCAACTTTTAGGTTTTCCATTGTTTTTTTCATTTCAGCAATCTGGGTTTCAGCTTCTATCAGCTGGTTCTCATGCTGAACTACCTTATCTTGTACGACTTTAATTTATTTTCCGAAAGTGGCGTGCAGATCCTTCATGAGGAACGTCTGTTCTTCCTGGCGGCGCATCTGCTCCTCCTTGTCACGCTGGAGCTGTTCTTCCAACCGACGGGCCTGTTCCTCCTGTCGGCGGGCCTGTTCCTCCTGTCGGTGGGCCTGTTCCTCCTGTCGGCGGGCCTGTTCCTCCTTGTCACGCTGCAGCTGTTCTTCCAACCGACGGGCCTGCTCCTCCTGCCGGCGAGCCTGTTCCTCTTTGTCACGCTGCAGCTGTTCTTCCAACCGGCGGGCCTGCTCCTCCTGACGGCGGGCCTGTTCCTGCAGCATCAGCATCAGAGCAGCAAAGTCTGGTGCTGCAGATGCTGGAGCTGCTGTGGACGGACCGGCCTCCATAATCGGCAGCTGGCCCTCCGACGTCTGCGGCGTTGTACCTCCAAAACGCCTCTGGTCCGTCTCCTGCTGACGTTGACTCCGGGTACGGATACCCTCCGTGTCGTCCTTTGGTAGAATCGGCATGGTTTAAATATCCACTCTTCTGACACCAATTGTTACGAGCTTGGGGTTCGTGACAATAAAAACAGCCGATTAAATAATCAAAATGACACTTTAATTTAAAAACACTAATTACAACTTTAAACTCACTAATTATTAAACACAAGTTCACCACTGATCACTTTATTCGCACTTGAAGATCGCTTCCGAAGTATTCGCTTGTATCGCTAATTCAATACTGACCCGGTCGCGGAATACGCGCTCCTTATATAGGACAGTTAGTTCTAGAAACTTCTATTCTCGAAACATCTGGAATGTACTCGTAACTACCGCTACTGACTGACCAGATATCGAGAAGTGTAGAATGTTCTGGCAAAGAACAATAACAGGAATGTTCTGCTACTCGATACTAGATGGCGCTAGTAGTAACTTAATGTACCCGACATTAATTCTGGCGCGTAACAATAACAATCCGCGGCGGAATAAGAAATAATAACTCACCGGAACTAGATTTTATTGTTTTTGTTGTAGTTATATACATACGGATGTTCACCTCACTTTTTTTTTTAAGGATGGGAAATCATCAAATGACTTTTTCCGCTCTGGGTGGAGTGGAAGGGCGTGTCAGACTCTTACTGACTAAAACCCATCCGTGTTCCTTCTACAGCCCTTTGCGTTCCAGGGCCGCGGTGACTCGTTAGAACAAATTCCGCAACCCTGCCAGGACTGCTTGTTGTAATGTGGTTGTGATAGACTGCATCGTTTTTATATCTGTAGTTTGAGACCGTTATAAAAGTTCGGGGGAAGTTCTTCTCTGGGTCTTGTTTAACCTCCTTCCAAAATTATGTTCAAATTGCTTACACCTCACTTACCATTACCAAATTCGCTTTTTACGACTTTTTGTCGTTGAAATATTATTTTGAACGGATGTAAAGTTGAATAGGCTAATTTAGACGTTATAAATATCATTTACTAAACTCTATATCTCATTTTTAGTATACAAAAAACTATTTTTATTTGCGGAGACGGTGTGACAGCGCCGTGTCCAAAAACTGTAATGAAGGTGACAGGTTTGTTCAGAAACACGCCGAGAGTATTTTGCTTTCATTAGATTTAAAATATGTGGACAGTGCCGGCAAATAAGGCCGTGACACTATAAGCCGTCTTGGACAAGGAGAGAGTATAATTGAGAACCCCCTAATAAACCCTTTAATAAATAATACAGTCCGCTTGCTTTACTTCTACCTGGGCTTATACACTAGGTACCTGTTCTCATTTACTAGCGTATTTTTGTCTCCAAAAACATCTACGCACGATTACCTTTCAACCTTTTAACAGATTACTTCCCTGGCCAAAGGTTGGGCGTCTTTGATTTCACGAAATTGACGTCATGACACAAAGACGTCATCATTTCACAAGTGAACAACTTTCAAATGACTATCTTCCGTAAATGTCGATTTGCTTCAGTGGCCTTTGTGTATACGAAAAAAAGAGTGCTTGTCTGGGTAATATTTTATCGTATGATATAATAAATAATGTTATTTTTTATACAAGATTTCTGCCTAATGCCTATCCTTTAGGTTACTGAAAAAATAAACTAGAATATTATTGAATAACTATTGTATGTATGTTTTATAAAACAACAAAAAAAAAAAAAGTAAACAAAAAAATACAATTTTTTTTTAAATGAAATAATAAAAATAAAATAATATATATAAGATATCTGCCTAATGCCTTCAAGTTGCTGAAAAAATAAAAAAAGAATAATATAACTTTTGTAGGTATTATAAAACAACTTAGAAATTAAGTAACGGAGCTTCAAAAGTAGATTTCCCTAACTCTCTACAATGTATGTATAATATTTGTTTTATTATTTTGAGTTGAGCCCGTGTTAGTGAATTTAGCCATCTAGCGTCGAGTAGTGGAGATATTTTTAAATCGATTTTATTGGTCGGTAGGATTGTAGTAGTACATTTATAAAAATCTCAATATTTAAGTTAGCTCGAGATCTAGAGTGATTTATAAAAACCAATAATTAGAAAACATTTTTTCTGTACCAGCCTTATATTTTAACTGACTACCAATCCAGTCAGAGCCGGGTTCCACACTTGTAGCGTTATAAGAATAAGAGTTTTCAACGTCTTTTACCGAATCGTTCGAATGGAAAATCGCTAATGAGGCCGAACGCAACTCAAAGAGGACATGCTCTCCGAACAAATTTGCCTATTGCGACTCAATTCGAATATTTCTTTTATTATGAATGCCTTTATTTCGATATACAAGTTGGCTTTAATTTGTACGAAGTTATTTTCAGATACACACGTTATTTTGATTTTGGTTTGTGAAGAGTGTGTGTGAACTGATTTTGTGATACTTGTGAAAGTGATTTGAAGCTCTAGGCAAAGTGTCATTCTATTAGCGAATGCGATTGTCGTAATGCCCGACATTTTGACGGCGTTTGTCAATCCCATACAATTTTGACAATCGCCTTCGTTACGCTACCGCTGATAGAATGTAACTGCCGGTCGATTCTGTAAACATGTCGTAGTGAAGGTTTGGATGAAGTGATCACGAGGTGAGCTGTCAATCCAAATAATCAAGATGGAATGACAGCCCACTCCGTGATCACGTGACATCTTGATTGTATGGATTTACAGCTCACCTCGTGATCACTTCACCCAAGCCTTCACTTCGACATGTTTACAGAATCGACGGGCTGGTCTAGAGCCTGTAGATGCAGAAGTGATAGCGTTACATTATTCTAAAGAATACTTTCACCTTATATGTAGTTACCGCTTCGCACTCAGCCAGCTATAACGTTCAAAGCAAAACAAATCTAATATTGTTTTGATGAAACTCTGTAACTGTCATGGCCTTTGTAATTATCATTCAAAGGTTAAATTCCCTTATAATGCTATAAATAATTATATTATTGAAACTCGACAAACTCCTTCAAACAATTTCGTAACCCAATCATCTGATATTAATTTCTTTCCCCCGCTCCACTAAACCAACATAGAGTTGCGAAGAGAATTAAGATATTAAACTGAAGATTAATAACGAATAATTTAAAAAGGTAGACAATGAATAAATGTTCCCTTTTTCTTGATAATTCCTCCGTGCGGAAAATCGCAAAAGGGTTTTAAAGTGCTACGGATAAAGGGGGGGTGGTGCGGATTAAAAGTAGAGGGGGGCGAGGTTGGTGTGCGCGGGGAGGGGGCGAGCTCGTTAGCGACAATTTTTCTCAAAGCTCTCGCCAGGGAATTGTCACAATTCCGATTGTGACGAATTACGCCGGGAACAATATGGCGCACTCTTTTTATTTATTAAATGAAATAGAACTTAACGACTATTTCGAGTAGGACGAGATCAATTGAGCATTCAATTTCCTTTTTATGTCAATTTAATTTCCAATACAATTATTTCAAGCAAAGTTTTATTGTTCTATTTCATATTGAAGCGGAACCTTTGTATAATAAAGTAAAGGAATAAAGTAAGAAACATCTTGAAGGAAGTTTCCAAATACAAGTTAACACACCGTAAGATTAGAAAAGTTACCCATTCACGTCGCAGTTCTAAAGCCTTTTTTTATCCGGAAAGACTCCATTTGTAATCCAATAAATTGGTTCCGGGAATCCATTAAGTTAATAGGATCATATCGTGTGAGAAGTATAAGTATAGCAGGTACATACACGGTTACTTCGGAAACTGCGCGTTTTCCTTCCATGCAATTAGTATCGTAAATGGATATTTCATAAATCAATCAAAAATAATAAGTATTTTTTATTTCTTGAAGATTTGTCATCGCTTTTTTTTTAAGCATGGGAAATCATCAAATGACTTCTTCCGCTCTGGGTGGAGCGGAAGGGCGTGTCAGACTCTTACTGACTAGAACCCATCCGTGTTCCATCTGAAGCCCTTTGCGTTCCAGGGCCGCGGTGACTCTTTCGAACAAATTCCGCAGCTGTCATCGCTTACCGAGGTAACAACGAGTTTTGATTTAATTGTTCGAAACATGGTAAAACAAAAAAAAATACGTGTCTATTTATTTTTAACGACCTTGCATTTTGCAAACCGTCTCTGGATTAACCCTGTATATGTAGCACAGTTGGTAGAATTTATAGGCTTTGCTCGTTTTAATAATATTTCCAGCGCCGACGTCATTGGCTGTGTAATCCAGCGTGATTGTATTAAATGGTAATTTATTTTAGTTCGCCTCGAAGGCGGGCCATGCGGCTGTTAATTACAAAACTAATTAAAAGTGCCGATTCTGTAATTAATCTCCCCGCCACGCCGCCGGAGAAGGGGACGTCTGCTAAAAATACCTATATATACACAAGCTGTGAGACATTATCGATGTCCTATTACACAAGTTTTTTTAATAGGGAATTTGTTTTCCTTAGGGTTTTCCCATTAGGGAAAAAAACGGAACTATGTTATCCCCTTGGTATTTTTTGTTTTTTGATGGGAATTCTTCAAATGACACCTTCCGCTCTGGGCGGAGCGGAAGGGAGTGTCAGACTCTTACTGACTCAAACCTACCCGTGTTCCTCCAAATGCTCTATGCGTTTTAGGACTACCTACTCTTACTTGGCCACGATAACTCTTTCAAACTAATTCCACAACGATTATGGTAACCCCTTTTTTTTTTAAGGATGGGAAATCATCAAATGACTTCTTCCGCTCTGGGTGGAGCAGAAAGGCGTGTCAGACTCTTACTGACTAAAACCCATCCGTGTTCCTTCCAAAGCACTTTGCGTTCCAGTACCGCTGTGACTCTTTCGAACAAATTTTGAACAAATTATGGTATCCCCTAGGTGAATTAAAGGGTATTCAGTATTTGGGTAATAATTGTGAAATTGAAAGTAGGTGAAAATACCAAAGACAATGTGATTACCAGTTCTTCGAAAAGCTACTGTGATTATGGCATAGTTGCTTATCTATTGAGCTGCCAGGTCAGCATTGTTTTATAGCAGTTTAAATTTGAAGTTATTTTTTTAGTTACGAAAATGTTATAATGGCATTTACTGGCAAAGAAACCGCAATGATCTGGCATTGTATTTGATTATTGAGCAATGATCGAGTTTTTACCAAGAAATAAAATCACCCCGAAAATCATGTTCAGCCGTTTGATTTGAGATTAAGTGTTATTTGTAGATCTTAGGCACTCGTTACCGCTAGTCAGAAGCCCAAAAATACCAAGTAGTAAGTAGACAGTAACTGTGTGGTGGAGATCAGATGGGCAGTCGCTCCATGTAAAATACTGGGACCTATGAAAGAAGAAAGAGAGATGAAAGAAAGAAGAAAGAAAGAAGAAGGAAAGAAAGAAAGAAGAAAGAAAGAAAAAGATTTTATTTGCGACAAGCATCAGCAACAAAACTATAAGCCGCATCCTGCAAGCAGACATCAACATCGTTATGAAAAAACCCGACCGATTGATAAATACTTACCAAAATACCTATTGTAGCGTCTACGCAGAACGTGAGATTTTGAAAAAAATGTACAGTGAGCATAAAAAATGCAAAAAAACTTTTTTTTGGTATTTTTGCATTTTTTATGCTCACTGTACATTTTTTTTTTGAAAATTGTTTCTCTTTTTCAAAATCGGTGAATGCAGTTCAGAATATCTGAAAAAGTAATGGATGGTCTCCTAGGAACGTTTTCCTGTAACTATAGCAGTTAGGGTACCAGCCCATACTGTCCCGTCTCAAAAATCTACTCGGTATTTATTTATACTAAATTGAAAATACCTATCTGATGTTAACACTCGGCCAGATCGTTAAATCTAACAAAGCTTGTCCTTGAACAATATTCTATATTAGGAACATCCAATTTAATTACAAAAGCAAACGTAAGTACTTGTTCAAATAACAATATGTATGTAAAAGCTCTTTACTAATACGACACAATGGGGTTTTAATATAATAAAATACAGAGTGGAGGATAAAAGGTATAAAAGAGGACAAATTGATTGAGAGTTGCTAGTAAGAACGACACCGCACTGCCGGTAGGGCTGGGAAACGATTGACAATCAGGCCAAATGGAAAATTCAAAATGAATGCTACAGTTTTAGGAAGTATTGCCTCATGACATGATTCGTTGTTAATTTATTTAAGTGATTTACATAATTGATTGCTCGTATTAGAAGAATCAATTTCTGTTTGTGTAGTGCAGAAGAAAGAATAGAAAATCATTATGTTAACGGGCGGTTAAAAACAAGCGCCAAAGTGATGCTTATTTTATTTAATAATTTTATTTAGATCAAAGGTAATTTATAAAGTTATTACTAGTATTATGCAATAGAAACGTTGGACGAAACTGCCTCTTTTCTACGAAGTGGTTGATATATACATGGTCAACGTAATCCTTACAAGTTTTGTAGAGATATATTCAATCTTTTTTAGAGAAAGCATACACTTCATGTATGGAAATTACTTAGAAATATCCAAGCTGTAACTTAGTGTTTTCTTTATGTCCCTTAGCTGGTGCGTACAGGTTTTGTCTTGGCGTAACATAAACTCTTACAGTATCCAAGGAACGTTACATATTAATAAAAATGTTGGTTCCATTTCTGACTAACACTTAACGTGTATGTAGTTGCATGTTCCTAGTTCCATTAGTATGCAGATTGTGGCACACATTTTGTGTTACTTGAAGCATATTTAAACTGTTCCAGAGTCATTCTAATACCATTTCCCAATTCTTACTTCTTAGAGAACTCATTTTTTTCCTATTTTACTG
This sequence comes from Mamestra configurata, assembly GCA_002192655.3. Taxonomy (NCBI): domain Eukaryota; kingdom Metazoa; phylum Arthropoda; class Insecta; order Lepidoptera; family Noctuidae; genus Mamestra; species Mamestra configurata. Next base: position 129,517 of record NDFZ01004879.1, read on the forward strand.
ACATTCCCACTACTCGGCGAATCGTCCCCCAAATCCCTGGGGGTTTTGTTTTCCTGCGCCACCTCGAAGTATTCATGGTCCAGTTATTATTTTTACTTTTTACTACCTACTGAACGTTCTCGTTATTGACAGCCCTATAAGCTCGGAAGCGTTGGTTGCAGATCTAATTACAACGTCATCTCGCCGCTCTGACTCCAGACATGAGAACCAAGATCGGATGCCACTAGTATCCGCACGATACGATGCATTCACTCTGTAGGATCATCGAGTAAATGAAAATGATCAATTTTGCAAAGGGACCAATCTTATTTATTATTCATTTTATTATCTCACAAATTATCAAGCATACTTAAGGTCAGTCAGCACATCTCAGGACCATTGCCCAGATCGTGGTTCGTATCCAGGCCGTGACTCTCACGTGTATGAACGAGTTCAACAGGACCACGTTCCGGACTCGTCACTGATATGTAGGTATGGATCAACAATTATTTCACATCAAACTAAATCGTTTAGATGAACGCAGCTTAACATAATGATATCTTCTTAAAATAATCTTTCTACACCAAAATAACTTATTCACAGTTACTATTTTCGTAATAAAATAATTAAAATTCAACGGTATCTACATTTCCAGTAACTAAAAATAACATCGTTCCATAAATATTTAAGTTCTCCATTTATTAATGTAATCATAAAGTAACAAAACAAAAACGATAAAGTTAACTTTAGGTACGCGTGGGGAGCATCCTGTACCTACCTACAACTCCTATAAGCAAGCATCCTGTATACGTGTGGGTGGACGTGGAACAAACCCGCTTACTATTGAGATCGTGTCAAGTTGATCCACACAGCCTAGTGAAAAAGGTTCCAGAAAAACCGAATCTTGTAAACTTTGAATAAGGCTTTTCACCGCAACACGAGTATTAAAAATATAAAAGCAAAGCCGACCAAATGCCGACCACTAGCATTTCACGAAAGCAGTTCAAAGAAATATAATTTTCATAAAATTTCAAAATCTTCCACATTTTCTGTGCAAATAAAGTATATTCGAATACGGACTTGGAAACTGTTCAAACTTTATGGAAATATGTTTTTCTATGAATACAGAGTGAAAATAATCTCAATATGACAAGCTGAGCCAGTTCTATCACAAACATTATAGCTTAATTTTGTGAATTAGGAAAATTTGAAATTATGATTATTTTTCTTATTTTTGTTTTATTTACGGCCCCATGAAACACTGGATAGAAGCCTCTTGAATGTCTATAAATCTCACTATATCGCGAGTAGGTATGTTTCTCTCTCTCAAAAGGTCAACCCAGATTATTTCCTTAGAAAATTAATTGTGCTTATAACAAGTTCGCGCCATATCGAAAATAGTTTAATTACTTCTTGCAAAGTCTGGTATTACAGGCTTAGTCCCTATTAATTCTATTACAAGACAAAGATTGATTGCGCCGGATGTCTTCATTATCTCAGCCTTGTTATAATACCGACCTAAATTCTTAATTGTTTCTCCAAGACCTCGTTTTAACTAGGTAATATTTATTGAAGTAGAATTTGTGAGAATTATCACAGATTTAAATTTACAAGATTATAATTTTGTTAAAACTGAATTAAAAAATTAAACACGTTTATGGGGAACAGTGGGATGACTTAGAAGCGCACCATGAGGGCTGGTTCGAAGCAGCGCAGGAGAGTGTCTGGAAGGATATGGGGAGGCCTTTCCCCAGCAGTGGGACACCATAGGCTATCAAAAAAAAAAATACCAGTGATGCGATCAATGATCACGACTTTAACTCTGTATGTCAGGTTAAGTAAACCGGAAAAATAACAAGGGGTATCCCTTCATGTAAATTTGCAGCTTCTTGGCAATTTATGCAAGGGTTTTGAATAAATCTTAAACTTAGTTTATTTAAAGTATCTATAGAGTATCATCGGGCTGTATGTTTGGTGGGATAGCATTGCCACCAATCAAAGCAATGTCAGTACATACCAAATTTTGCATAGCCGACCTCGAATCATCTAATTCCAGATTGCGCAAGACCCATTTATCCAGGGAATATTGTTGGAATAGACCTATTCCACAAATCATACGATAAGCTGATTGGATAGGATTACCTACAAATGTAGAAATGATAAAATTATTTTCTATCGTGTCCTAGTAGATACGGAGCAATGAAATCAGTTCCGCTTATCCCATGAAGGTATAGAAGCGTGAAGATAAGAAAGTCAGCCACCGTGCCCACCATTATAACCATATCTCACGAGTGTAAGCCCTCGAGATCGGTGTAAGTTTCCAAACCTGTGATTAATAGCCCTCAAGACGGGATAATCCGCCATTATATACCTTTACAAAGCCAACCGTATCGCTTTACAAACTACAGCAAAATGAACGCCGAAATAACAAATTCTTAACCTACATTTATGTTTACGTATTTAGATAATTAAAGAGGATGAGGTTACAGCAATTTTTTTAAAAGATTTGAATTACGAGTGGGTACATAATCCAGCTTTGTGTCCGACATTAATACTAGCGATCTCAATTACTTATCTTTTATCCTCCACTCATTTTGATGACTTTCCATTACTTATCAAAATCGTTATCCTTCAACAGGCCTCGTATGTAATTCGAGTAGAAAAAAGATATTCGAGAGATTTAACGAAATAGTAATATGACGTTTATGTTAATATACTAAACTCGAATAATTCCGTTTGTATGATAAGGTAATGGACTCAGTGGGTGCCGTATTTGGGATGTGTTATCAAATCGACCCAAAAGTTCGCCTGGGTCTGCCCCGTCTGATAGTACCTACTTCGAAGGACCGTTTTCCATCAGACCGGATTTTGGGAATAAAATTAGCATACAAACGTGTTATATACGGTAATGTACTGAACCGTTCTGGAACTACATCAACTTTGCGTTGCTTTTATTCGTTGTGTACAGTTTTTTTGTTTGCTTACCTTTTTAATTGAAGTTCATATAATCGAGATAACCCATTAAATTAAAAACAGTTTTTTTTTTTTTTAATGTTACTACGTAAAGTAAGTACTAAGGTAGGTACCCTTGCCAGGGTTGCGGAATTTGTTCGAAAGAGTCACCGCGGCCCTGGAACGCAAAGGGCTTCAGAAGGAACACGGATGGGTTTTAGTCAGTAAGAGTCTGAAACGCCCTTCCGCTCCACCCAGAGCGGAAGAAGTCATTTGATGATTTCCCATACTTAAAAAAGGTAGGTTCTTGATTTGGATAAATTACATTTACTCACGGTAATGAAATAATTGCCACTTAGCCAGTTACTGTATCGCAATACCTATGTACATAAACACACAAAACATTTGAGCAATACTCCGGCAAAACATACTCAACACGCATGAACTATACTCAATACAATAAAACTTAGCCAGGCATTTTCCCAGCAAATATTCTACCAGTGCGTGCAAGTGTGGCCAGAGGGGGCGAATGTGGCCAATTTACTAACATTTTTGTGTGGCCGCCATATGTTGCGAGTCGGCCGCCGCTCTTAATTGCCACTGTCGGAACCCTTCTGCGGATTGTAGATTGCGCTGCGGTGAAATAATTCACAGAAGAACTTCTGTGTGAATTAGTTCTGCCTACGTGCTGTGATATTGACTTAGCGCCGACGAGTTTAGTCTTGAGGAGTGGTAAGTAGTTGCGCTTTGCATTTCGTACTAGTTGGAAACTAATAGCCCTATTCATGAAAACTTTTCACCCATTCCTGAGTATACGATTAGAAGATTCTTTATTCAAAATGTTCGATAAAGAATTTGAATTTAGAATCTATTAAACATTTACTATAAACCTACAACTAAGCATATGTTTTTTTTATTTATGAATAAGTGTGTTTCCCAAACATTTTTCTGCCATGGCCATGGCAATTTAAACACTGCCCCTTCGTGAATCACACAATATTTTAAAACCCCCTCTTCCGCTGGTAACATCAAGCAAAATAATACACATTTATTGTTATTAGAAGTATGTTTATATTACTATTAAAAAAAAATCTCAAATATTTCGGTATCGCATATTTAGTGCCATTTTTAAAACAAGGCGCAAATGCTGCGCCCCGATGTTTTATTTTGATGTCCCGGTACCAGGTCGCGACCCACCAAATGGGAATCGCTGGCTAGGATTATTTTTGTGTTACTGCGTGAAATTGTTAGGAGACCGTTAGCTAGGACTGGGACATTATTAGAGACCGTCTAATAATGTCCCTGGCTTTCTGAGAGAACAACGAGAATATTTTATGGTATAGTTTTATAGTTTCAGAAACGAGCTCTATGGTAAGGGGCCTACTTTCAGATATATAGTCTAGTTAGTAGTTGTTAGATACCAATGGGATAGTATTATTTATGTGTTATTGAGTAACATAGTTGGGTGCAGTTGGGATTGGGATATAACTGTGCAGATACATTTCTTCATTTACGATAACTGTCTGCACACTTTAGTGGTACAGCTTCTATGTTTCGTATCGGTAGGTTTGCGTTCCTTTGCCAGCCCTGATGATGTTGTGGACGATGGTGTTCAATCGTCGATAGAGTGGCGACTGAACCAAAGCTACTGAACTCTTAATTTAGACGGACATCAGACTTCTTCTAGGCAGTTGAATCGTGTCTCTGGGATTCTTCGAGCTTCATTGAGTCGGCGTTTTTCTGGTGGCTGCGGTTGTTGATTTTAGCTTTCAGGAGTTGCAGTGCCTGGGAATAGTGTGACTTAGACGTCCGATTTATTTAGAATCATCACATGATATTCTTGAGAAACCTTTTCCTACCCACCGATCGCACTCGGATTATAATAACTTAATTATGACTTCGTGTATTATGATAACAGCATCGCTGTGAATAACCCTGTGTAGATCAACCTCACCGTTAATGTCTGTAAGCGGATTACGTACTAATTGATCCCATCGGTTGAGACGAACATTGACTGGCTTGATCCCAGATTAATTGTTGTTTTATAGGTATAATTGTGTAATATATTGATGGTAATTTCGTCCTTCCTGTTATTGTTTGATGAACTAAAAAGAGAGATAAGTAGTAGTAAGGTCTAATTAGTTCAGTGTTTTTAGTTTTGTCGTTATTTTCATAATTTGCTTTGAGTTAAATAAATCAAGCTCCTCCTTTGATGCTTTTTTATGCTATCGCATATCTTCAAAAAGGAAAGTGACATTTTATAATATTCAGATAAATTAGTGTTATGGGAGACCCAAAATTACAAGAAGTGGAATTATTTGATACCTAACATGTGAGATTGCTGGCCGTAATCTGTATAAGATGCCATTAAGTTTTTTCTTTTTCTTCTAAAAATATTTCATGTTTTTTATGATTATCTCAAACATTTTGGCCAGTAACGGATGGAGTATTTTCTAAAAGCTGGGTACTGACCGGTGTTACGGGCCGTAATGTAACATTCGCAGCGAGCGTGTTATGTTACGCCGTGACCTAAAATCCGTGCAAACAAAACACATACGCACATGTTCGTACTCGTTTTCACGTACTGACTGCACGAATGTTCGCTTTGTAACATGTTACATTACGCCCCGTAACATCGGTCAGTACTCACCTTAAGACATGTGGCTGTTATTTATATTAATCACTAGCTTTTGCCGGCGACTTCATACGCGCATATTCCATTTTCCCGATTCCCGTAAGAGTTTTGGGACGAATTATATATACCTACACCTAAACCTTCCTCATGAATAAACTCATCCATTGGAGAAAACCGCTTGAAAATCCGTTCAGTAGTTTTTGAGTTTATCACGAACAGACAGACAGACGTGGCGAGGGACTTTGTTTTATAATATGTAGTGATAGTAATGATAAGGCTGTGACACGGTCATACATTTCGGATTTTTAGAGGTAAACAGATCCGAAATTAGCATAGTTCTAATTTTTTGGCTCATACGAGTTATGACGGTTCGATGTTGTGTACTAATGAGTCAAAAATTTAACGGTTAATACATATTCTTTTGGATTACCTTAGTATTACAGTTTCGAATATTTCCTTTTTACATTAAGTGAGTATGTCTATGGTATGGTGCATATTTATGGGCGATTTTAGGTTATTATGTTTTTTTTACTATAATAATAAAACACAACTTACCTACCCATGGGTTCTGTTGTAAATAGTGCAGGGCTACTTGCAGGGCCACGATCCCACTTTGTTCCCTTTTTTACAATGAGCCCTTTACAAGGGTACGGTCATAACCTGTTGGATTTTAAGATCCGCTATCTTTTGCGAGAGGGACAGTTTCGGGATTTTTTTTTCTGGTCTTCTATATAATATATTTTATTTCAGCCAATTGCTTTTTAAGAGATTCTTCGTTTACCATGGGCCGAAATGAGAACGAATGAGTACATACTGCAGAAACTCGGTAGCACCGAGCTGCGATCAGCAGTATGCCAGGAGTGTGACCTCAGGCTTTTCCGTTATTCTTAAAGAGCCTCCTCCTTTTTTGAAGTCGGTTCCGTTATACTTAAAGAGCCTCCTCCTTTTTCGAAGTCTATTAAAAACAAAGTCTGGAAAGGCTTATGATACCAAGGAAAACTTCAGACGTCATTAAGAAGCGTCTTGGATGCTTCATAACTGTGCCAACGGTCCACAATGCAGAAGACGCTGATCGCGATCCGCAGCAGTGAGGGAATATTATAATTATCAGACTTACCTGCCTAATATATTTAAAAATATGGACACCAAAGAAAATATAGTTTTAAGGATTTCAATGATGAGAGTCTATTTCGTTACCCTAAAAGACATTTAAGTGGGCGTTCTATGAATCACATCAAGGACCCCTTTGAATTTAATTTATTGTTGATTGATTTAATGTGATTCGTTTTTATTGACTTTTAATTTTTATATAATCCATGGACAATGTCTGAAATAAAATGTTTTTTTTATTTGAAGAAATTGTTTTTCATCAGACAAAAAATATTGTGCATTGTTAAAAATTAGGTATCTCTTGAAATTCTTCAATGGAAATAAGTACATACATTTGAATGTGTCACATTATCTTTTTATTGAAAATTCCGGGAAAATAGGTAGAATAAAGAAAAACATCGTAATATAAATAGACAATATTATTGTATAAATTTTTGTATACATATTAATATGTATAACCGAATTAACTATATTATTACACTGACTAGATATTTTTCACTAAACAATTTGGCAGTTACGTTTCTCAACTTCCTGAATCTTGTGAGCATCCTGTGGACAAATAACAAAAATTGTAAGTTGTGTATAAATCACGTATTATTATTCTATTTATTTATTAAGTAAGGCACACCAACGACATATTTACAATTTTAACAAAAAACAGGAAATTATAAGTATTGAATTCTGTGCACTAATAGGTATACTAATAGCTATAATCACTTATAGGTACATGCACAACATTCTCTATGAAATATTAACAATTCATTAGTACATTTCAAACAAAATAATAATAATTATATTTAGACAACGCATTACAAAATAAAATAAATTACACTTTGTACAATTGTTAAAAAAATGTTAATAAATAAAAGATGTCAAAAATAGGTATGTCACATAGCGAATTAGTCAAATTAATTACAATAAAATAATTAAAACAATTTCAAAAGAACAGTTATATTAAATTAAATTAAATTCGAAACAAAAAGAAATCAAGTACAATAGAATATTCTGCAGGTATATCGCAAGTTTTGTGTTATTTCAAAAGTGATACGAGCTACAAATACGGCTATTATAAATTGATATAACTTTATTCGAAGATAAAAGGTTTTCCGCATTCATAAGTTTGTGTCATTTTAAATTGATGTATTGGAAAATTGCAGACTCCGTAAGATTGTAATAAATCTAGATTAGATTATAATTTCTCGATATACTATGAAAAAATTGTTTTGTATACAATACATCCCATTCAAATTCAATGGATTCCAATATCCGTGTATTATTTAGAAAAAAAAAAATGTTTACAATTGCTCGCGATATTTTACAATCTTACGTTGTTTGCTATTTTCCGGTGACATATCTATGTTACGGCTAAAGATGGGTGAAGAAATAAACTCTTAGCTTAAACTTGAGTTTATTTTCGAGGAGAGAATAATGTTGAAAATGATGTCCATTTTCGCTAAATGAATTCATTTTTAGCTGGCTAAACCGCACATTATCCCAAACGCAACGACTAATGAGTATTCAATCGATACGCTGGGAGGAATAATGATTTATTAAAGAAAAGTTTGCACTCCATAGATATATTGACAATGTTAAACATTAAATTATGTCGACTACCTCGAATAGTTTATTTTTGTTTACCGTTTTCAGCCTTTTATTTCTTTAATAATTAATCCAAGTTCAACTGGCTAATCTAGGTTTATTTCTACACCCATATTCAGCCGTAACATCTATACAATATGATGTAATGAGATTTTATCGATATTTGTGATTGTATCCATGTAGGTACTTAATTTGATGTTATGTGATTGTATTATGATAAAACACAAAGTACGTTTTGGGATTGAGAAAATTGATTTAATATACAAGTCATTTATTCGTTCGTAGTGATATATAAGGTATTTTCCTCACCATGGTCCGGGCAGTAATGTCGTCGGCGTCTTCGTCGCCGCTGAGCGTCGCATGCGTCAACACACGTTTCTTCTGAGCAAAACAAACATATTATATTTTTATTAATCAGGTTAAATAGAGAGAAATAAGGGTTTTGGGAACTCTTTCATCAATTCCGAATAGACACTATAAAAACTTATATAGAAAACAAAATTTGCTGTAAAATCATTTTAAGAATAAAGCCCCATATCAGAAATTGTTTTTGATCTCATCGCCTCTGGACCGATCTGGGAGGCAGAAATAAAATGGTGAAATGACAAATAAAAATATTCTAGCCGATTTGCAAGGACTGCGACTTCATATGAGGCGAGCACAGGGTGTGCTCGCCTCAAATGAAGTTTACTCGCACAGTGACTGGGAACACTAACTGGGCTGATCTCAACCATAGCAAGAAAATGGAACATAGCTGAAATAAACCATTTTGACCCAGCCGTCACGCACGTATTTTTTTATCTTCATTTTCTGTACCAATTTTATACATTTTTAAGTAATGTTCGCATTCGCATCTCAATCGCAATTTGTCAAAATAAAAGGCAATTAGAGTAGCTTTTGTTGCGAACTTTGCTTAAAAAATGAAAAGTAATTGGTCCTCTGATGTACTGTCGTAAGTGCTGTACGTAAGATTTTTTTATACTGGTAAGGTAAATAATAGGGGTCTCACCGTCGCAGCAGGCGGGGTTGAGCGGCGGCGCGGCGTCGTCGTCGTGGCGGGCGAGCGCGCGCAGCTGCAGCGTGTAGGCGCGCGCGCCGCCCGACACCGCACCCGCGCCGCCCGCGAACGTCGCATACGGGCTTATTTCATACACATCTGTTGTAAACAAATATGTTAGTTAGTTCTTGAAATTGTTTTGTTTGTTTTACTCCGCACGCTTTTAACGTACACGACCTTGTATAATTTCAAAATGAATGATGTAACTATAACTTTGTAACTATTAGGTAGTCGATTCAAAAGAGTATTCATGGACATTCTTGCACGTTCTTCTCCATAGAGATCTACGATCAGAAACGTGCAACTAGCTTCATGTTTTTGACTGTCCAACCTTGACACTTTGAAAGTATCTGCAAATGGATTAATTGAAATAAAATCTTTGATTTTGAGAGAATAAAGATGATCAGAAATGACTGAAAACTGAATTATACTCATCAGTACATTATCAACGACTGTCTTTAAGACCAATCACGAAAATATTCACTGAATGGGTACAGAAAAGGAATCATTGCTTCTACATACGCGACTTCAATGATACAAAAAGCTAACATTTACCAAATGCGCCATACACTTGTTTAGATTATTTTGGCAGCACAAAATAAATATTGTACAAATAACGTTGGGCGAGTGTGACCAACACGATAATTATTAGAAATCTTGCTACGCAGCCGCAGCCGTGGCTACGATCGGCTACGATTGCTACGACTTGCTATGTTGCTACGAGCTACGAGCTCGTAGCAGATTATTCGTCGGAGCGGCCAGGATAGATTTACCATTCTTTTTATACGGGATCTTGATAAAAATATAATAAGAGAGTCTATTTTCGAGTAATAAGATTAAAACTTAATAGGCTGTGGATCTCATACTTTAAAAAAAGAGCTTTCAATATGATTGCGCAATTTTTATCAGAAGTTAATTAGCGTATCTTTTTACTTTATAGAGTTGAACAATGCAATATTAGAACCTCTCTAAGCTTAGAGGGTTCTTTATGAAATTGGAACCCGAGTATTCAATATTAAATCCCCAAGAGTAAGTATCCTGAAAGCCTGTAAAAGGTTTTCGACGCATAAAAATTCTTAGCAGCTTTTATTCCGAAGGTTTTAAAGAAAATTGATAATGAAGAGTGCTATAGTTTAACAATTTGATCTTTTCATAAAAGCTTCTAAGTAAATTTATATTAGTGTCTCTTACGTAGAACTCATGATTGTTAATAGTAATTTTCTGTATTCAAATTCTTAAGAGAGAGCAAAGAGTTAAAATAAAAATTGAGCTTACTTAAAAACTACTTTTGACCAATGTTGATTCAGCTCTCTTAAAGTGTATTTTAAGTGCAAAAAGTTATAACGCTCATAATTAAAACTAATATTGGCAGACCATAATGATAAATTAGACATAATTATTTTAAATTTCTATAAAAAAAGTCTGTTTGACTGCAACTAAAACAAAAACCTAAGCTAAAAATATTGAACATAAGATATCAGCTTAGGTGTGTCGACTAGATCGGGGCATCTCGGGGCGACGATTTCATTTTCATCCGATTTACCATCAGATCGTCCCATCCCGGAAATTCCTCACATCAGGATCCTGTTTGGAGCGCACGTGGAACACAAACAACGATACGAAACAAAATAAAACTGCTCACTACTTCCGAAATAGATTTTTAGTAAAAGAGATAACTTAGACGGGATTGTATAGTTTAGGAGAGAGCAGAAGTATTGTTTAGGTAAATGGGTTCAAAGAAAACAATACAAAAGTTTTGAGACTACCCTGACTTTATAAATAACCTTTTTTTTGTTAAAGAATGAATATACTGCGCCATAAAAAAAATAATAAGATAGGATGCAAACCATCTCAACAACATCACTTTGTAAATTATTTGTAAAAGTTAGAAGCTTAACGCAATTAGTTAATAGAAAGTTGATTTATCTAAACTTTATGTACTCGTAAAAATCAGTGTGGAGAGCTTAAAGTTATATACATATAAAAAAATTGTATTAAAACATTTTGTTTTCTCACAAGATATCCACGGAAAATAGGTCTTGTAGCAAATCCAAGTGTCGGGCTGAGTTCTAAACTTCGAGATCCGGAGACGTACGAAGATCTCATATATTGGAATACGAGTCATGAAACTCAAATACAATTAGGTGGGACACATGAGAAGGCGCGGTGATGACAGGTGGAGTATGGCAGTGACTGAGTGACGTCCAAGGACTGGTAGAAAGAATGTTGGTTTGGCAGACGACATTGATGCCAAGGTTGGTAGAACCTGGATGAGAGTTGCACAGGAGCGTGGGTATAGGCACAGAATAAGACATGCTTATGCCAAGCTGTTGGCGAAGACGGTTTGTTTTTATTAGTGATAGGCACGCGTTTGACCACTATCTTACCTGTTGGTAAGCGATGATGTGGTTGACGATGATATGGAGAGTGTAGCAAACTGTCGTGCAATACCTGGTGGGTCCGGTGGTAGTTTAGTAGCTTGATGTTGTGGCGCCCTGTACGTCCCACAGCTGGGCTTCTCTGCGCTTGTTGATACTCGAGCTACGGCCCCGTCAGTCCTGGTTGGAAAACCACATCATTATACCAATCACATGTAATATCATTTTAAATATAATTTTGGTTCTCACTATTGGCCTCGAATATTTCGTCTTGCTGATTTCAAGTGTAACGCGAATGGAGTTGAATATAGCGCAGCACACGACTTATACACAATGCTTCAATTGTATATGGAAACATGAATATCAAAGTAACAAATTTGTTAAAAAAACAACGGGTTGCACTCCGGGAGTGCCGACAGAAGTGAAAACTTGAACATTAACGTTGTGCATTTTTGATATTTTGGAATGGTTAGGGAATAATTTCTCACGAATTGCTTTAATTATCAGAATAAAAGTACTATCATTTATGTGGTAAAATATAATATTCATTTATTTCGCTATCGTACACAAACATGACAATTTATATATCATTAAAAATTTAACACTTCAGAATTTTCCCTCCGTCTTACGAATTTTCAACCAGGTCACTTTTGCGAGTTTGAATTTTTTTACCCACCCTAAAAAGTGCACAACGCCGCTACAGAAGTTTTCACTTCAAAAATTGGCTCGTTAAAATGCGTCTTTCGATCAATTGTTACCTACTTATTTATTAATACTTACTAAAACTATATAACTAAACTGATCGAAGAACGTACATTAACGTAATTTTGGTAACGCATTGCGAATTTTCACCGCCTTAAACTATAAATGGTCAATCCTTTTTAAGTGTGTTAACGTATGTGTATACGAAGTCGCCACGAGCAATAGTCAGTGCTTACTTATCAGACAAATGGTCTTACATATTTATGACGATACAATATTAGCATTTTAAATTAAAAATTGTACAGACAAATCACCTCCCCCAGTGATTTTAATAAATATGCGTCGCTAAATTAAATTGTAATTCTAAATTCATGCTTACGAAAGACGTTATTGCGTTTGCAAATAACAAAATATATTTCTGTCTATTTTTTATTGAAAAAAATATTCTGTATTACTCAATCTGCTTTGCTTAAGGTCTATATTAGGGTCGGCTTCTAGTCTAATCGGATGCAGCTGAGTACCAGTAGTTTGTGACCAGTGACCTCCCCAGCCTAGTATCTGGGCCCTACCATACCCATATACGTAACGACTGCCAAGGTCTCCAAATTACAGCCGGGGCAACGGCTTCTCGAACTTTCTGAAGCTCTGAGGCGTCTCGGTATGTAGGTAATGAATGGTCACCCATCCACAGACTGACAATTTATAATGCAAACAAATAGCAGACGACCCATACTTCAGATTTCAATTTCATTATCGAAATGGATATTGATGATTCATTCCCGAAGTACGGTGACATTTAACAAGCGGTATCTAGGTCACGTTTAGTTCCATTCTAAACGCTTATGAATATATCTAGTGAATATTCATACAATGTAGAGCCTGGATTTATTACAAGTCGATCGTAAAACACATTTACAACCGCGCCTGTTGACTTACTAACTACTGTGGATTATTTTATGGGTCGTATATTTCCAGTGTTGCTATTGTTTTGTAAAGTTTTGATAATTACTGTGCAGTTTGTGTGCAACAAGGAGGACCATTAACTCCTGTGTTCGTAGCTGGCTCCTTTTTTCTTTTTTTCTTTGCATGTAAAATGTTTTCTGTTTAGTTTTGTTGAGCTAACGAGGGTTATGCTGGAGTCTCTACGTTTTATAAAAACGTTTTATAGCTTTCTATAAAAAAAAAAACTGTTAATGGAAGACATTTTTGAAATATAGCACGATAAAGGAAGTTTACGAATCAATCAAAATCATAAGTCTTTTGATAACCTTGAATGAAAATAGGCAGCGTTCCAACAAAGTTACTTAACATTATAGTGAAAAGTTTTCTTCACAAAAATCAAAATAGCTGACAAGTAGTTTTGAACATTGCTAAATATAAACCATTGCCGTGCTATAGCTACCCTATGAGGCTGAAATATAGTTAAAATTTTAGGATTAGGATTACATAAAAACATCATTATGAAACAAGTCGTACACATTACGTCTGTACCAGTTTTTGTGAATCCTTTTTTCTCCGTTAGTTGGACATCAAAAATTTGATTGATCTACTGATGTATTTAATTTAAATTCCATGAAATTCATTCATTCATGAATTTAAATTGCTTATACTGATTGTTTTGTTGTAACGATTAATTTATACGCAATGGCCATATAACATTGAAATCATTACAAAAGATTTTACCTGAAAATATCGAACACAGCCCGTCATTTTCGCACTGGTCGCATCACTTCACCTCATTTATGGCTTGCATACCAAACGTACATGAACAGTCAAACCGATGCTGCGTTAATAATTTCCACGTAAAAACCTGACGTTGAACGAATCACGTGCGTCAAAAGGAACGTTCAAACGTCATGTCACACGTCGACTCTTAAGACTGGGAATGAAAAGGGTCGATGGAGCGACACCGCTTATGTCAGCACTTTGTCACGTACAGGTACAGGTCGCGAATGCTAACGATCTACCTTTATTTTTACTAATTTTTTTCGTGTTCAGCTTAATGATTTGGCTTTTGATCGTGATTATTTCTAGGAGTGTTTAATGTCTTGTCGATATTGAGTTAAAAGTAAATTACTCTGTGTAGTTTAAATATAAATACGTACTCTTTTATATATCGAAAAGTATTTTTTTTTGAGTAAACCTTTGCATTTTTTTTTTTAATTCGTTTCGTTTTTTCATCTAAATTATTTGATAGTACTGTTTTTGTTAAATTATTCAGTTATTATTATAAAAGTTAACTCACCGCACACAGGAATAAAATGATAGAAAAAAACTCATTAAAGGGGAGACAAAATCATTTACAGGGCCTTCGGATCATTCTGAAGACCTTCCGGCAAAAAGTAGTCTCATCTTTTCCTCCAGTAAAATGAGTAGTATAGTCAGAGCAGAAAGTGTTAGCGCAGCACAAAGCACCAGTTGTAGCACCAGTTCGCCAGCAGTGGCCGGGAATGATGCGCGATCTCTTCTCTAAGATTGTTGTACGACGCTTGCGTAACAAAACAACAAGTCTCACCTTTTCCTCCTCAGTAAAATGGCTAATATAGTGAGAGCAGCTAGCGACAACGCTGCACAGAGCGCCAGTAATAGCGCCAACTCGCCAGCAGTGGCCGGGAATGGCGCGTCGACCTCTTCTGCAAGATGGCCGTCAGCTGCTTGCGTCGCGAACTCGAATACTTCGCGCGTCCAGCCAGCTTCGTTCGATGCACGGGCCGCTACTCGGTAGCGAGAACCCGGCGATAGACCTAAACAATGGAAAATGTTATTTTAATCTAGACCATTGTTCTTGAACTAAAGTCTAAGAATAATGGCCGGTTCTTACAAACTAATCTCTCAAAGATTAGCTCAGATTATCTTCCTTTCATTATTTGCCCTAGAAATCCTAATCGTTCTATCTACAAAAAAAAAAAAAATCTTGAAAACAAACCACCAAATAAACCAAAATTTTAATAATAAGGTATTTTTTTTGTACCCACCCATACCTACACCTGACTTACACTTTTTTTTTTATCTTGACTTTAAAAACCCGATAAGAAATAGTTAAAACACATACCTCCCAATATAACTTCTCCGCCAACAGGCACATCCCTAGCGCCTGCCACTCCAGACCCTGCCCACTCCAGTTTCAAGGCCACGGGTCCACATCCACCATCAGTCCATGCACTAGTATCGAACCTCGCGTGGGTCGCATTAGCCCTGATCCACCTTGCATCTGGAGGGGCAGTAGGTGGTCCTCCGGAGGTCCTCACAGCTAATTCAGAACCTGGGGCCCCTCCAGCAGAACCATACGCTCGGTAGGCGGAACCACAACGAAGTCCAGTAAGTGTGACCGGTCCAGGAGTGGCCAATTGTAATCGCCATTCGCCCTAAAATGGACTTGAAATGTAAGGGATGATATGGCTCGTTTTAAAGGAAATCCGAATTGTATACATAATCCGCGCTTGGACGTGGATTGCGAACACGACATACAATACAATTGGGTTGGAGAAGCTTTTAGATGTAAAGTGTCTACCCTAGATATACGAGTTTGTACTTTTGGATTCTTTTTAAGCGACTTCCAAAAAAAGGAGGTTTTCAATTCGACTCGTATGTATGTAATATTGTCTGAATTGCACAGTTATGTTCGCAAATACTAGCTTCCAAACATATGTGCCAAATTTCATAAGTGTACATATATTTGTGTGTCTGTCCTCGCATATCTCAAAAACTATTAGACTTAGATTACAAAAAAATAATTTTGTATAAGCGTAAGTGAGAGAAGTAGTTTTAGGTAAGTCATAAAAATCAATTTACTGTAGGGACATTTCAATGATTTCTGACAAGCTAAAAGACATCTAATTACTGATGGAATTTCAAACATACCTCTGGTGAAGCCAGTCTCCAATGTAAGCTATAAGTCTTAGGAATGGCATGTCCAGGCGCCCTGGGCGCGGGCCTAAGCTCGAGCTCCAGTTCCCTGGACCTGGCTTCAAGGAGGGCCAACCCTGGTGGTGCGGGCGGTCGTAACACTATGACGCGCCATGTTGCTGAGTCTGATCCGTGAGGGTTCTCTGCCACGCAGGTGTAGTTGTCAGCGTGGGATAGCTCTAAACCTGTTAGGACATTTTTGATGCTGCAGTTCTGATGTTATTTCATTAAGAGTTGTCTTTTATCAATCGGGAAACTTAGTAGCAAGATAAAGCTTTGAAAAATTCTTAAATACGGATCTCCAATAAATGCAATCTTCTTTTAATGTACGAGATTATACCATGAAAACTTTTATTGATAAATTCATGATTTCCCCGAACTTTAGTAAGTTAGTTTAAGCACCTAACGACTATTAGGTGCCACCTCAATTGAAGACGAAGACACTCTTCTTGACTACCTTAGAAGGTGGTCGAGTCAGTTTGGATTCCGTAGACGGAGAATAGAGTATTGTGGTGCAGTTTGGAGCAGACCTTTGTACAGCAAAAGGACTGCAAAACCTAGATGATTAACTTCAGCCTGTTTCGGTGCACATACCTCGTATAAGCAACGCATCTCCATCAAGGTGGAAGGGTGGTCTCGGATGCAGTGGCGTGCCGGCGCGCAGCCAGCGCTTGGCAGGGGGCGGTGCTCCTCCGACCACGCAGCGAAGAGAGAGCGACCCGCCTGCTGCGCCCAAAGCCACGCCGCCAAATGACGAGATTCGACCAGGTGCTAAATGAAAATAAGTAGATGATTGGATCCAAGACAATGTACCAATGATAAAAGAGTAACCATTGTTGATCTTGATGATATACCTGATAATATACCTATACCTGAGTTATACCTGTGAATTTTTGTAGCTAAAATGTAACTGAATTGTTAATAATTTTAGTACCTATCTACCATAGCATTTGAAAACATTCAATACAAAACTATTTAAAACCAAATTTTATAAATGGTTACTTGAATATAGTTTTTATAGCTTAAAAGAGTTTACAGACAAAAAAATCTGATGTTCTTTGGATAGGTTATTGTTGATGCCTCTTTATCCTGTTCACTGACTGTAAAATTTTACATGCTTGGTCTAATCCTAGCTAAACATGTTTGTGCCATTTAAATCTGTAATTAACATTTTTGTATACCACGTTTTATCAAATCAATATTATTATTATAAAACAGCAAAGTTTTATTTTCCAGGTAGGTAGGAGCAGGAACAAAAGTAAATTGCGAAAAGCTATTAGCGTTAACAAATTACGTATAAACTACTATCTATCGTGAAAGTACAGTCAAATGCCAGAATTTGTTCTTATACACTCGCAACAAAACAACAAGGATTTTCTTACGAGGTTATGATCTTTTTTTTTTTGTTTTACCTTAACCTGCAAGATATTTTTGCCCTTGACTGTACTCAACTCAACACAAAACAATAATTTTATTCAACCATTTACAGGCACTTTTGGATTGTCAAGGTCGGTCAGTCGAAGAAATGAAGCTATTTGCACGTTACAAAGCGTATATCTCTATAGAGAGGAACGTGCAAGAAACTCCACGGACACTCTTTTAAATCAATAAATTGCAATAAAGTTGTGGAAACATTGTTCTTGTTGAAATTATTAATATTAGGTTTGTGAAAAGGATGTAGAAAGAAGTCAGTACACCTTATGGTAAGGCATGTTTATTGCAACAGAGCCACTGAAGCATAAATAATATAATTGAAGAAACTACTATAAAATGTGAAAGGATAAATAATGTCAAAGCGAGTGATGTACATACGTCAAACACCACAAGTAGGTACTCGTACTTATGTGAGTGTAAAATTTTCTTTAAATTGCATAAGATCATAGAAATAAACAAGCATTGAAACTAACGAAAATTTTGAAACATAAAGTCGTTTGCCAAAAATTTTAGCTCTTTCTGTGTGTTTTGAATGAATTTTAAGGGATTTCAAAATTTTAACTTAAATACCAGAAGCTAGCAACAGTCGTACGGGTCGATCTTCAACGTTGAACAACGGGTCGATCTGCCGATGTTGATGAGATGATCTACGTTACACCGAAAGCTGACACCAACATGGTAATGAAAAGTCTAGGTAGACTGACTTACCCAGGGAGCTGGTCTGGCAGGCCACAGCGGGTGACGGCGGTCCCTCCCCGGCGGCGGTGGCGGCGCGGACCCACGCCTCGTACGTCCGGCCCGCGCGAAGACCTCGCATCGTGCGCATACATTCCGTTGTTGTACCCTCGATTTCGGCGCACGCATTCACGCGGGTGACGTTGGGTTCTTGTGACCTAAAAGAAGAACTGTTGAGTAAGTTGCAGAATGTACTACAGTACTAGGCAGATCTATTTACATAGGACGCTATTTGAGCTCAGAGTCAATCTTGCCATAGTCACATAACAGTGCAATATAGAGACGGGAACACATGTATCTGTGAAAGCACGTCCTATCCTCAGTAGCGCTTAAAAAGAGGTAAATAAAGGTCGATTCAATTTTGTTGACATCTGTGAAGTACGATTTTTGCTGTGTAGCGACTCGTAAAGTGTTCCAAGCCACCATTAGGTATGATTCTGCCTGTATCTACACGCTCCGTGATAGTTATTGAGTAACATGCCTAGTATTTTCTTACCATTTGATTAAAAAAAACAATGGATTAGCTGTTTAAAGTCAACACCATAACGTATATACAGGGTGATCTAGAAATGCGTGGTCATATTTCAGGGTGGTGATCTGTAGCTGATGTAGACTAAAGAGATAATAAAAAATATTGAAATTTTTGTAAAAACCCGACCTCGAAAAACTACTAAAAAGTTCCAAAAAATCACTTTTCAAGCAGCCTGATGCAGTCAGTGGCATTGATTCTGTGATTGAACTAGAATAAACACTGATAACTGTATCAAAGCTTGAAAAGTGATTTTTTCTTAACTTTTTAATCGTTATATGCGGTCAAGTCTTTGACAAAAGTCAATATTTTTTTATTTTGATATTTTTAGCAGATAAAAAACACCACCCTTAAATATAACCGTGCACTTCTGGAACAGCCTGTATAATACAATAGACTTAGCATGCATGATATTAGCGCGTCGCAGTCTTGATTAAGCTGAAAACCGAAGCTCTACGTGAAATATCAAATACCACCTTCGCAGAATATTCCAGTATCTGACAGCACACAGCTTTATAATCCAATATGTATGCACAAAATCAATGTTATGTAAAACCCTTTAGTCGTGTCTGAAAGGCTATAAGTCTTAGGAAGCGAAGGCTTTGACTACACTATAGTTTCTCCGAACCAAAACAACTCAACGCGAGTTATATAACAAACTAGGGAAGTAATAGAGTTTATTTTAACAGAAGTGCAGAGCTAGACCTCTGTCGAAGACATTTTTTGGCTATTTTTTTTAATTTTTTTTTACTATCTTTTGGCATTACATTTTACAAGGCGGATTCTACACGTCATTTGATAAAAAATTGGTTGTCTGTAAAGTCGGTTTACGGACGATAGTTTAACGTGACAACGTCATAACAAAATATTAATGAAATGATCGTAACGTTACAATGAGCGTAACGTTACAATGAGTCATCCTTTTTCGTGCGTGCAGCCGGCGTTCATCGCTTTATTAGACGTTGTCAAGTCAAAAATACTTATTTGCAGCCCTGTCACCTTTAAGTGATTTTGTTGCAATTCATAAATTTAACCTACTTCACGGAACAGTTTTTCACTTGGTGTTGCTACCTGTAGCAGTGACATGCGAAGCAAAAATGTCAAAGTTTTAATTAATAATGTCTGCCGATATTTTAATTAGACCTTAGCTACAACTCGGGTAAAACAGATGTGGCTGCAGAGGTATGATTTATGCGGAACTTCGACTTTCGCGGAGGTCAAAGCTGTTGCGAAGATGCAATTTCTAGCGAAAATGTCGCATTTACGGATTCAGTTCGTGGCAAGTTTACAACCCTAGAACAAACTAGCCGAAGTGTAGCGGTTAGACATGGTTCAATTGGAGCGGTATTTAACTTTGATTGCTGAACAACTTTGCTTATTCCCCTGCCAGGTAGGGCACAGTTTCAATTATTTATTAACTCGCGCTTACAGCGGTTAAACTATGTAATTGCTTTTGTGATAGCTGAAGGGTATAGAATTTGGGAGAGAGGGTATGTAACTAACTCACTGTAATAACTATGTTCGGCTTTACGAAACTCATTTCGATATGAAATATTTATTTATTGGTTGTTCACCTACCACCGTGCAGACTATTTTATTTCAAGGGTTTACTGGTAGACCCTTGTAACCCTTGAGTTAAAAAGCCTGTTTACCATCAACCACTAAGTATACATAAAGTTTAAAAAGTAAATGCTACTCCATCTGCTGTAGGTATATTAATGTACATACATATGTATGACAAAACGTAGCGTTTCTGTTTCAGTGCGAAAATCTTTTCTAATTTACAATATTTTTTCTTAAATAATAATCGAGCGAGGTTTTTACTAGTAGGTACCTAAAGAAAAACCACGTCCAAGAGTTTTGATTAGTGTTTTAGATACTTACTTAAATTAGTTCACGCGAGCAAAGCAAAGACGTATCTAGAGGTATCTAGATTAAAAGTAAATTTTATCTATTCAATAAAATTTATTTTTAATATTATTCTCTTAGAGAGAAATTAATAAAAACATAGTATACTTAAGGTGCTACACGGATGCCTCAACTATTTACTCGCTGCAGCGCAATATCCCTTCGCTTTGTCACTCATCTCTGCGAGCTCGCCGTGCCGTGTGATCTCATTAACGCTCCGGTCTGTGGAGCTCCGTACTATCTGTGACGAGCCATCCTACGCTACTCTGATTTGTTACCGGCCAATGCGGATTGGTATTCGGGATATGCCAAATGTTTGAAATAGTCATTTAAAATGGGTTAAGCAACGAGCTATTTCTGTCTTCAGTTTAATGATCGTAGTATATCTTTAAAGGTCGGATAGAGATCAGACCTCACGGTATTTCATACAAACTTGTAAATGGACTTGGACTCTCTCTTTCTCTTTGCACTCTTATTCGTGCTTAAATTTTCTTTACTAACTATTTAGTGGGTATCTTGCCTATGCTTACCAAGTTTCATTATAATGAAAAAAACTTGTGTACTGCAAAATGAAATGAGTGTCTTCAGTACAAAAAATCGTAGTAAGTTTTTAAATATTGGATCGGGATCCGACTGAGTCGAGCTAAAAACATGAAACAAAGTAACACACGGAGGAATTCGAAAGGTAGGAAGATACAATGGAATTCTTTTGGCCTTTTCGAGTTAACATCGTCGACAATAGATTTCATTCAACACTCAAAGTTGTAGATCATATTATCTACCCGTTGGTTACCTATACAAAGACTTTCCGCTCAAACACTTAATGGTATAAACAACATACACTAACATATTACAGATCATAGTCGAATTAATATACCTATGTACATAGGTACATAACACTCTTCCTTTTCTGAGCGACTGAGTGACTGACAGACAATGCACGTCCGAAACTACTGGTCGTAAAAGCTGAAACTTGGCATGTAGGTTCCTTGAGGTGTGCAAGGGAGCACTTAGAGAGCATTTCCCGAAATTCCTACGGGAACTGGAAAACCGGGATATGCGCATACAAAGTCACGGGCAAAAGCTTATTAGAACACATAGAGGCACCGATATGAAATGACAATATATCTTTCTTTCTACTATTTAGACTTCTCCGCCAACTTAAGCCTCGCGATAGTTCAAAGCGCTGCACTATGTTGGCGGACTATATCTACTATAAACTTGTAGCATGACTTACCCGGATAGATCCTTGACATACAACGTATAGTGCGTCAGTTTCCCGTTGGGCTCGGGCGGCGGCAGCCAGGACGCCCTTAGCGAGCGTTCGCCCAGAGCTATCAGTTTCATGCCTCCCGGAGCGCTGGGCACTGAACGGAACAATGCAATGTTTAATGGCTGTGTAACAACTGAAGTTGTGGTTTTGTATAAGGCTGTAGAATCTGTGCACACAGCATTTACGTAAGTTAAAGGGAAGGGAAACGCCATGTGCATAGACGTGGAGTGTCAGAAGAATTTGTTAAGGACTTCTCGAGACTAAGTCCATTTGTTTCTTTTTTCTTTTTCTCCAGCTTGTAATATGGAGAAAAACCAAAATCTCAAGTAAATTAATATCCCAACAGGGCTAAATGGTTAACAATAAAAGTCTTTAACTTAAAAAACGTTCGATTAATCCGACAATTATTTCAGACTATTTTAGACTTAACCTTCACCAAGACAGCTACATTGGAAATGAACAGTGAATTTTCGCGTTTCAACGGATTTATCATTATTGTAAGCCTTTCTTACCATCTTCATCAGTCCTGCAAACTTGTGGGGCCGACAGAGGTCCGTCGCCAGCGGCATTGTGGGCCCGGACCCGAATCTCGTATTCAGCATACGGTGTGAGACGCGATACCGTTGCTTCCTCGCCCTAATCAAGAGTCAAATATAAACAGTCCAGAAGAAGCAAAAATGTAGGTACTCAATAAAAATGTTATTTTTCTGTTGTTCATTTACGAAAACATAGTATATTTTCTTTAATAACAATAATATTAATCATCTGTTCGGAGTAAACATTTATTAAATTCATGTTAGAAGTTACAGCAAACAGGAGTGTCCTTGGCGAGTATTATCCATTGAAGTAATGAGGGTAAATAGAAGCAAATCAATCGTACCTGTATCCTTAGATACGCGTCTTGTGTTGGCAACATCGGGTCGGCGTCCCGTCGTGTGTACTGTAACGTGTAGTGGGTGATGAGACCTCCTCGGTTGTCCATGCCCGGTGGACGCCATGACACCCGAAGCGAAGTGGACCCACTGGATATGCAGGCCACTCCCTCTGGACTGCCCGTTGGTGCTGTTTGAAAATAGTTAATTTCGAGAGTTCGTCATTGCATCCGGGGTGGAATAGACGCCCAAGCCGAAAGCGAGGCCGTTATGGAGGCGAAAACTGCAATTATAATTGCACACACACACTCACTCGAAGAAATACATAAATTTCATATGAACAGAATATTCAGTAATAAATTAATTATGTATTGTGAAAAATAGCTCGCAGATTTTTTTCGTTCGACGACACCGATTTCGTGGAGGTTGATGGGCGACCAGTGGGGGCTGCCGCGCGATCAGCATGGTATAATAAATACAATCAGTTGAATAGACGGGGGTTTACCAGCTAATTTTTCCGCACTAGTGCGAAGCACACTTCATGTCGTGCATAAAAGCAATGGGGTAGGGGCCAGTTTTCGAGCAAGTGTGTTGAAATTTGTATCATATCTGATCATATACTTGGCCAATGCTTTATAAATGTAGGTGTATACCATGTATGCTGAGAGTACGTAGAATACTGCTCATGTTGTTTTCGAACACAAACACAGTTTTAAAAAAAAAATCAAATTGGATCTTACAACAGAAAAGAAAAGCGAAACTTTTTGTTTCTTTCTAGTTTACCGGTACCCACACCAGTAAACTATACAGAGAAAAAATGTCTCGCTTTTTACACGTGGCCCCATTATTAAAGTAAGTACCTAAATCAAAATGTACTGTTCGAAGAACAAATACCAACAAGCTTTTTGTTTTAGCAGCAATAATGATTTAAGTTCCTTAACACTAATGAGGTCTCTTCAAGGTAAAACTTCTCAAAGGTATGTTCCAAAAATGTATCTACTAAATTTTGTTTGTATTCATTTTATGCTCGAGAGTTAATAATTCAAACAGCTTTTTCATCTCTTCTAAACGTTTGCAAGCAATTCCTTATTAACAATCTTCTAAGATTAATTACAGAAAGGTTGTTGAGCGCACATGTGACTTATTAAGAGCATTAATTAAGTCTTTTCAAGTTGATACCCCTTAATTTTAAGGAGAAAAACACGCTTGAATATACAGGATAGTAAGGTGGTAGAGATTTATCTTATCATCTAAAACACTTGAATGGTTTTTGCTAGAGATATTTTGAAATAGCCAGCGATAAAATCGTGTGCGAAATTTTCCTATATCTGAAAAAGAACGCGCCACCGTAAACCTACCTGATCGATTGCAACAGATGGACTACCGGACAGACGGACAATTGAAACCATATTTCTTTTTGCGTCCTAGATAGTGCCAACTTTAAAAAAGAATTGGAAATTCTATTTTTTGCATGAAGAAATAAAAATGAAACAATCGCAGAATACAAAAGTGCCATCAATTTGTACTGAATCGTTTGACCTAGATCGAGAAGGCCACAGTCCAATTAAGCCATTTTGCATTTTGATGGGAAAATTTACGATCGTCGCTTCACGTCGATAGCGGCGCTCAGTTATTTACCACTACGACAAAACTTGCCTTGTCCAAGTTTCAACTCCGATACACTTCTGCGGCTGACTGCGAGGAACATTAAAGAAATCGATCTCTTTCATTTTCCAAGTTTTACGATTTTAAAGAGCTTTCAAAGTGATTATCGAGAACAGGAATAATCTTCGTGAAGTTTGGCGGGTGGTTTGGTTCATTATACTCCTTTGCATAATTTTGTTCTGACAAATTGAGCTGATTAATGCGGTAGCCGAATGAATTCGTAATTATTTTGTCAAATCTATCTTTTTATTCTTCTGTCTGAGGTAATTCGTGCTTTTATATTTATCCAAATCACAACACGACATAGTAACTACGTCATCATATTAGCATGAATTAAATGACGTTTGATGATTTGATCTCATTTATTTATTTGACCTGCAATCCCATGACGATGTAATTTGGCGTATTATGCATATAACAAAAACAAACGCTCATCATTGCCTTCTATAATACCCGGTTAAAGGATTTTCAACAGGCAATAGGAGTAATCTAGAGTGGAATAAAGCAAAGCAAAATTCTAGAGCCAGCAGTAAAACGAAACTTACGTGATTCAAGCGTATGTCGATAATGCGGCGGCGACAGTGGTCCGGTCCCAGCGGCATTATACGCCCTCACAGTCATTCCATATCGTGTAGCCGCCTTCAGTCCTCTTAGTGTAGTGCTGGTAGCATCAGCACTGGCCCCACTTTCCGAACCAGGACTGTCGCTCAAGGTTCCCTTGCCTTCTTCGGAGACCTCCCACCAACGGATGGTGTAACCGAGTAGGGTGCCATGCCATGTTTCTCGTGGTGGTGGCTAAAAGTGATGATTAATATAAGGTACTATAGACATAAGGCGGTTTAATGGCAGCAGTAAAATCTTGCATTCGGTTCCTTGAAAAATAATGTAGTACACTTCGAGATGTGTCTTTGCGGGGCAGCCATTTAGATAAAAAAAGCCTTTAGATAAAGTAAATAAAATTAGAAAATTTTCTTACCTCGTTCCAAAACTTGTTATGAATTTAAAAAAAAGGTGCGGTCGGGGGACCCCCGTCAGGAACGACGTTCCATAACAAATACGTTTTCACGAAATTTACACGTGTCTGTACAACCGTGTGTTGAGTTTATATGATAAAAGAGACAGGGACAAAGAGAGAGAGAGAGTTGCGCACCCGATGCTCACTTGCTCGTGTGCTCATTTGCTTGTAGTAGGCTTGATACACACACGCATACACACACAGCATAAGGCATTTCGTTACGTGACGATTTCTACTAAATCGCACTACCCGTAAGCCGCGTTAAGGAACTTCGTTCTAATAATCAAAGCATATATTTTTAAACATGATGAAGTTTTCGACTCAAGATAAAAAAGATAAGAAGAAAAAAACATTACTTTCGATTCCCATCAGCATATTTTACATTATCTTTGAATAAAGATATGATTATATGCTGTATAAATGCATAAATAAAAAAGTTTCGAAGACGCCTACCTGCCAAGTGATGTGGAGTTCTCGCGCCCTAAGTGCCCGCACGGTAATGTCACGAGGTGCCCCTCCAGGCGCTGGCAAAAAAAAACCACTGTTAAAAGCGACACCCAGAAAAAAACTTCACCGCATTGAATGCACTGTTCAAAGAACAATGCACTTAATACGCCAACAGATAGAGTCGAAAATGAGATGAGAATTTAGCTTGTTTTTATCCTGTGAACAAAGTAGGAGCACATTCTCGTACATCCACACGCATTTACGGAGCTTCCTGCGGAAATTGCACAGCACTGTTTTTTAATGGACGGGAAAGCCTCAAGTTGCTCTCACTTGGAGCCTGGAGGCGACCTTCACGAATATATTAATGATATATCCGCACACTGTGTGTACTTTGTGAGTTTGTGAGCAAATGCCAGTGAGAAATGTGTTTAACATTCTTCTGGCTGGATGAATATTTCGGTTGGTGTGTTTAATTAACTTAAACAACCGTTTGATTGGCATGTTGAATGGAATGGAGCCGAGATTCTGTCTTTAACTACATTACCAACAAAGCTAAACTATAAAACTGTAGTTAGTTTTGCCACAGTCTAGAACATAACTTTGACACATCATACTTAGTTTCTAGACTACAAGCTGGCTTTTCCTTGTCCTATATGACAAGAACGCTATGCTAGTCAGTTTAGCCCAAGCTATGACAATGAAGCATTATTATTGGCTTCACACACATTCATGTCCCAATACATATGACAGCACGGTTGGCGCAGTGGTTGTGCGATAGACTGCTGCGCTGCGTGTCGCGGGTTCGATTCTCGCACGGAGCAATTATTTGTATGTCCTACAGATAGTTGTTCCGGGTCTGGCTGTTTGTGTATGTGACTTTAAACGCACCCACGATACAGGAGAAATTCCTAGTGTGGGGCAACGTTTTTTTTTATTAAAAGTATATATATATATATTCGCTCATGCATGACATCCTAAAAGCCGGTTAAAGTCCAAGAGCTAGGCTTAATTAGTTCAGCTCGCATTGCTGAGGAAATTTTTCATACATACACAGCTTTGATTAAACAGTATTGTTTACTAAGTTTATAGCTTAGCTCCTGGCCATCAACCGGCTTAAACCCCATATATACTATGCATGTTCCTAAATTACCACAGGCAATTACATCGCGCCATGTAGATCAGGCTTTACAGTATGGTAAAACTGATATTTTGAACACGTATAATACTACGACTTACCTTCCTCGCGTGTAGTAAAGTGCAGCGGTGTCGTGTAAGGCGAGGCGCCGACGTCGTTGTACGCGGCCATGCGGAGCGCGTACCTCATGTCGGGAGAGAGACCCGCCACCGCCGCGCCCGCACGGCCAGGCCCTTCGGACCTACGTCAAATAGTTTCTTTATGTTTTTGAACGGAAAGTGGTCTTCCTGATGGTAAGTGATGGCCGCCATTAATTTTGTTGCGACCAAAAAAATAAGCTTAAATCTTAATTAATTCCCTTCGAAGTTAAATGTATTTTTGACTAGCGATGCAGTAATCGCAACCATGATTTTATGGAATTGCTGGAAACCTTTTTCTTAAAAGTATTCAGCTGCTGTGTCGTCGCCCTCCTTCATTATGTAACCGCCATGCAACATGTTGCTTGTGATTTGCAAGTTCTTGCCAGAATAAAAATAACTGTATGTCCACATAAACCTTTTTCTTCGGGTTAGCAAAATGCAACTTGTGGTTATTCCAAAAATAAAACCGTTTTGTCACAATATCTGAATATGAAAGGCCACGCAGCTGAAGACTCTTCCAGAAACAGATTCACAGAGATCCCTCGAATAATGGTATCCACGTTGGAATTAGTACATCGCAGCCAAGGAGAGTACTTTGAAGGAGATGAATTCAAATTTGAAGGAAGCTTATTAACTTGGTCGTGATTAACAAAAATTTTAACCGTCATTTTTATCAAATATGTACATGTATATTGGACATCTAAGTACGAGGTTTTTGGGCGGCATCGTGGGAAACGAGTGACCAACGAGATGGTAGTAGTCACTGTCACTAATGGAAATTGGTTATACCAGAGAATCAGAGACATAGCGGGGACGTTGCCTTAGCAGATACAGAAATGTTTCATTTGTGCCTATTGTGTCACTACATTAACCGGAACATATGTAGTAACGCTGCTTCGCGGTCAAACTAGGTGTGGTACTAATAGGTACTTTCACGGACGAGGTTATTGGCCTACTTTAATATGTAGGTAAATAAACCTTATTTTACACACGTATTTACCATACGTAATTACAACGCTAGCAAGATCTATAGTTACTCACATCAAAGGTACCACGACGGGAAAATTTTAATGAGCGAAATAAATATCAAGTAATTAAGCAGGAAAAATGCGTTTTTTTTTTCATACTCTTGAACAAAGACAATCCCCGTATACCTACGCCTAATTCACACTTGTTCGTTATTTTTACAAAATTTAATTAACCGGCTTTATGAGCCTGACCTTTGCTGAAAAACCGGCTGTATCAAATTTTATTTACAATCCAAAAGCCAATGTTTAACCTCCAATTCCACTTTTAGTACTTTGTGATTCTGTATTAAAACTAAAACATCGTACTTGTAAAGTCTACGTCAACATCGTATTAAAAACTCGAAATTAACTTTAGCAAAATTTACGGTAACTTAATTGGTTCGGCTTGATTTTTTTCCAGAGAGGCCAAGTTATATAAAAAGGGTTATAAAATTTCAGTGCTCCCCGTTGGCCTAAAAGCTATTAAACATTAAATCCAAAGCAACTGTTACACAGTATGACGGTATACCGCCGTACTTCGTCGGTACTTGTTTTTAAAAGAACTTGATTTTTCAGATCTCGATTTCCGGGAAATTCTTCAATAGACGCTGAAATTAAACTGACTTTCCAGGAAAAAGGTAAACGCTAGCTTTTCTTGTGACAACTTTTTATTTGTAATGAATTAAAATGAGCATCTTGAGAAATACTTGAGTTTCAATTATTACCTGTATGAAGTCGCAATTTTATCGTTGTTTTGTACCTATATAAAATTGGGACTCTTGACCGAGTCTGTAGATGTATCAATTCACTCCAGTTGATATAAACTTAGTAATTAACTTAGTCTGTTAAGTTCTTGACTAAGTTCTGAACTAAGTTAGCTACGAAATGGTAATAAAGTTACCCTTACACGTCACGATGTCTCTGAATAGATAATTCGTGACTACACCGTTTGTAGATATCACTTCTTAGTTTTAACTACTTTGAAACAACGATCAAATCGGTATAAATCTGTAGGGTACAGCTGCAGTAGGCAATATGGACCGTAATGAAGTCAAATGAATAATTCAGTGCCATTTGAAAGCCAAGACTAATGTCTAATTGAAATCCCATATTTTGAAAACTTTTATGGTTCTGCTGTTGAAGGACATTTGAAGTATTATTATAAAAAGAACAGAGATTATTCTTCTTCTGGGTAAGCTCGCTCCATGGTCGACTTTGTGTCTGTCATCTATGACCTAGACAAGAGTCAAGAGCAAACCCATATTAAATTAAAAAAAAAAAAAAAAAAAAAAAAAAAAAAAAAAAAAAAAAAAAAAAAAAAAAAAAAAAAAAAAAAAAAAAAAAAAAAAAAAAAAAAAAAAAAAAAAAAAAAAAAAAAAAAAAAAAAAAAAAAAAAAAAAAAAAAAAAAAAAAAAAAAAAAAAAAAAAAAAAAAAAAAAAAAAAAAAAAAAAAAAAAAAAAAAAAAAAAAAAAAAAAAAAAAAAAAAAAAAAAAAAAAAAAAAAAAAAAAAAAAAAAAAAAAAAAAAAAAAAAAAAAAAAAAAAAAAAAAAAAAAAAAAAAAAAAAAAAAAAAAAAAAAAAAAAAAAAAAAAAAAAAAAAAAAAAAAAAAAAAAAAAAAAAAAAAAAAAAAAAAAAAAAAAAAAAAAAAAAAAAAAAAAAAAAAAAAAAAAAAAAAAAAAAAAAAAAAAAAAAAAAAAAAAAAAAAAAAAAAAAAAAAAAAAAAAAAAAAAAAAAAAAAAAAAAGGAAGCTAAACCAACAGCTGAAATTCAATAGTTGAATGACAGAAATACTACTAGCGTTTTGAAAATGATTTAACGTTATCCTATTTCACCTATAACGACAACACTTTAATAAAAACAGCTTCATGAATAACAAAGTAAAAACTTACGCAACATGTAGTAGATCACAATTAGCCAGAGTTAGGTTGAGGACGTGTGGTGTGCTCCAATTGACGAGCAGAGCGGGGCAGCGGGGCGTCAAGCGGAGCGTGCGACAGATCGCGTGTCAAGGCACGGTACAGCAATGAGTAGTGTGAATAACAAAGTAAAAGCTGACGCAACATCTATTAGATCAGAATTAGTCAAGGTAAGGTTGAGGACTTGTGGTGTGTTCCAATCGTCGAGCAGAGCGGGGCAGCAGGGCAGCGATGCGTCGAGCGGAGCGTGCGATAGTTCGCGCGATATTGCAACCAGGTAGTGTAAATAAAACGTAAATAATAACAACAGTAAATACTTACGCAGTTACGCAACATGTAGTACATCAGAGTTAGCCAGTGTGAGATTGAGGACGACTGGTGTGTCCCAATTGTAGAGCAGAGCGGGAAGCGGAGCGTCCAGTGGAGCGTGCGACAATTCGCGCGATTTAGCAGTGTTTAGTGTGGATAAGAAAGTTAGTGAATAATAAAGTAAAAACTTACGCTACGTGTAGTAGATCAGAGTTAGCTACTTTAGCTAGTGTAGATTGAGAACATCTGGTGTGTCCCAATTGTCTGGCAGAGTGAGCAGCAGGGCGTCGAGCAGAGCGTGTGACAAATTACGCGTCAAGGCGCGGTATTGCAGCGGGTAGTGAGGATATCAAAGTAAACACTTACGCAACATGTAGTAGATCAGAGTTGGCCAGTGTGAGGTTGAGGACGTCGGGTGTGTCCCAATTATCAAGCAGAGCGGGCAGTGGGGCATCGAGCGGAGCGTGCGACAGATCGCGCGTCAAGGCGCGGTACTGCAGGGAGTAGTGGGATACCATCGCACCGCGCGCGACGCGCCATGTGACGCGGGCTTTACGTGACCATACCTCCGAGACGCGGACCTCTTCTGGTACGCTTGGACGCTCTGTGTGGAAAGGATTTTTTTTTGAGATGAAATATATTTTCATTAGACCTACACAGACAGATTAGTAATTGATTGCGTTCCCTGTCATCCTGTATAGATGTACAATAACAGGTGAATTATCATCGCAAATTATAATCGCATTTTAAAGCATCAAAACATCGCCTTGTCTTAATACTTTGAGGTAGGAATACCAACAAGATAAAAAAAAGCTAAGAAAGCTTTAAGAACTTGTTAAACCAAAAACACAAATTGTCCGTTCAATAGCATGGCAATTTTGGAACCACGTGTCTCTGTACTTAAGTTGGTCTGAACATCTACGTCAAAACGGCCTTAGTGAAAATGTAGGAAACATAATAAAGTTATAAATCCCACGTTGTTGAACTCGCGAGTGTAACTTTTTTACGTACACAAATTTAACCTTAGACATAATATCTCAGTGCGGTAATAAACAGTACATTCCATCCAAAACTTATAAAGTTACTAACATTTTATTTGGTCACACTCCATCCGCCCGGAAAACAAAAATTTTAAACTTACTATTTTATTTACGCCATGCATAGCCATAACCGGAACATCACATGCCATAAATTATACGTTGGTAAGGGTAGCGGTCACCCACAGAAAATTAAGACAGAAGTCCTATTCCGTACTCATTCACATATGACATAAGCCTCTAGAGAAAGTGACATTCTATGTATGAACTATCTAAATATCACGTTGCTAATTCCAAACATTTTGGCATGTCAATCGCTATCGCTGTCAATAGAATGTCACGCTTGAAGATAAGACGTGCGCGATCAACAAAACCAAAAGCTTGAACTCGCTTTTCGACATTCAGAACATAACCTAAGAACAGGCTTGCTATTGTATGTCCCAATACACAGTTTGAAATAATTTTAGGACCACACTGCTAGTTGGCTCATGAATATTGGTCCAACAGTTAATACTATTAATTTTGCAGTCTACAACTGCATTTTGTACGTTTTACTTTTATGACACCACAGCGACCAATTCACAATCAAACGGTCCTTCTGTACCAATTTTCTTTCTCCATGTAACAGTACAGTTGGGCCACGTATTCAGTATTATCGCGGACACACATTACACTTTATGGCCCTCGTCGCGAGTCCATGACGACCGCTGGACGGCACGGTACGGCGGCGGCACACTAGTACAACGGCACACTAGTACAATGGCACACTAGTACAGTGGCACACTAGTGCAAGAACTCCGAAAACAACGGCACGGTAACAACCACTACATAGGTAGTATTGTTTAAGGTACCAGTTTTAGTAGGTACCGAACAAAATGGTGACTGGGATCTTTTTCTCTGTTCTATGATCTGATCTTTCATATTTATGGTTTGTTTGCGGCTTTAAAACTACATATTATTTTATCTATTTAACGATCAGTGAAAGTTATACGGTTAGATATAGCCAAAAAAACGCTGCAGAAAATAGTCAACAAAAATTTCATTAATTTAAAAAAAAACTTTTTTTTGCTCTAAAATTATCGCAAACATTGCCTTTTGAAATGGCGAGCGTCAGTGAATGAGTTAAGTATAAAAAGGCCAATATTTTGCTATAATTTTTGTGGTTTCCGGTTAAATACAACGTTCAGCGATGCAAAGTGAAATAAATCGTCAATATTTGTAGAATAAATAGACCGTATCATATTTTCATCATAATTCAACTGCTTTTATTAAAGCTTGTCCAAAAGCTACTCAGTACCAAAACGTTTAAAATAATCTATAGCAAAAAGAAAACCGGACATATAGTGCGCAGGTAATTGACAGCACTGAAACTACAAAACCCATGTTTTTGTCGTTTCAGTGAAATACTGAAATTGGCTTGAAAACATCGATTTTACACAGATATGTATTTAAAATGTTATTGGAACCTATATTGTCAGGAGGATATCCTGTGCTCCAGGTCTCTGGCAGACAAGGTAGCCCTTTGGAAGCGTCTGGCGAAAAGTAAAAGAGAATTTGAAATAGGAATATAAAAACAAAACATATTTTTATATAGGACTCCGGTACCAACGTTCATTGAAGGCAGATGCCAAATATATTATGAAGTTTAAAGCTTAAACATAGTTTTGATTCGAAGAACCAAAACTAGTACCTACTAGTTTGGGTCCTAGGAATCATATACAAAGGTCATGCGACCTATACAGGTGGGAGGTTTTGGACCAAATCGTATAGGTACGCCATCCTAAAGTATTCAGATAATAAGTTATTGAACCTGGATTATACCTTCTTAGTTATAAATTGGAAAATGTTATGGATAAATTCCAACATTTTACATACTTCACGTATAAACAACAGTCCATACCTGCTTCCCTTTCCAGTTTTATCCTTCGCTACTACATACTGGTATCTCGTTCTAGTTTTTACCCAAAAACAAATAGTTCAGACTCCTGTATACATAGGGGCGTAGGTATTTTCCACAGTTTGTATTCTATGCTCATTTTTGACGTTGAAACACCACTGCGACTTTGTTCTTTTATTGTTTTAACTGTGCCGTGACCACATTTAAAATATCTTCTTTCTCTTTTATGTAATTGGATTTAGAGTCGTTCTAGATGTACAAGTAACTGAAGGTTCACCTTCTTAAAGAATATTAGATTAGGATCTAGGTATCAACATTATTTGGTATGCCACAATGTATACCAACGTAAATGAACAAAAGCTTATTTATTTTTCACTTTATAGTAGTACCCCACACCTAACAACAGCACTGGAAAGTCACAGGAAAGCAAAACACGCAATTTCGTTTACTTGGATGATATATTTTCTATTTCCTCCAGCTATTTTGATTTAAAAACCAAACAACTGAACCGATTGATGAAGTTTCCATGGAACCAATCGGAATGTTTGTCCTTTGACATGAAAAAAAAATCAAATCGGTTCATAACTGACGGAGTTTTGAGTTAACAAATATAAAAAAACAATTGAATTGAGAGCCTCCTCGTTTTTTTGAAGTCGGTTAAAAATATAAAATGTGTTTTCAAATCAGGTACCGTGCTGTTCTTGTCAACTATAAACGTGAAATTGTAAACTATTATTTCTAAGATTTTCTTGTAATCTATTGAATTTGGATGGGATTTATACGATCGATACGATCTTTTCTCAATATATCAAAAAATTATAATCTAATAAAGATTTATTACAATATTACGGAGTCTGCAATTTTCCGGTGACACGTGCAACAAAACTATAAAAGTCACCTAAAAACGTTACAATTTTCCAAGTACATAATTGACTGACAGAGTTCTTGTTTAGCGTTATAGCAACAGTTGGACTTGAAAAATATTTTGTTTCAGTTTAAGGCGATTTGTATTTAGTACCATTGATGCTAGAAGAAACGTAATAAAACCTTACCTTTAACGAACAATCGATAGACCAGCTCGTCGCTTCCATATAGGTTCCGTGCCAGACACCGGTATTCCCCAGCGTGTTCTGGTCCTGCATGAGGTATTGTCACCTCTGACGTCATCGCCCCAGCACTGGTCTCCCTGTTTTCAACACCACCCGAACCACTATCAGATGAAAAAATAATAATTTAATAATATAATAATTTAACTTTTGGGCTGAATACTTCATAACAAGTAACAATTTCTACTTTATATAATAATCTAGCGCTGTTTTTGCAATTCATAAATAAATAAACGTCTAAAAAACATTCAATATTTTTCAAGACAGGCATCGAAACAAATTTATAAATTGATCAGAACACGTTTATCAGAATTCAATATCAGAAACAGGAAATTAAATTGTCAAGTCTCACGCAAAATGATAAAGTTATGAAATTCTCATAAGTTTAATCAATCAAATAAATTGCAAGTTTTGATTGAAAACGTATCGAAGATGACGCTATCTTTACGCTTGTCATTCATAAGAACTTTGGTTGAGTATGACGCCCATAATTGACCAATATCCATCTCTAAATATTGAAAATAGCAAAAGTTCACAAATATTTTTATCGAAGATTAAATTGACCACCTTTAGAGAATACAGTCAAAGATGAAAATTTTTGGAAATATGCTGGTCCTGCTCCACAGGACGATCGAGGGTGTAGTACAAAAAGTCAAACTTGTTGATTTATATACTACATATACTGTATACTGGTGTACTTTCTGTTTTTTTTTTTTAATATGTAATTTAACTCACACACTGATCCATTGTTGTTAATTGTATTGTAAATACATGAGTACCGTGTCCCTTGCTAGCAAACTTAATTTTATCTCTGCTGGTATTGCTTTGTTGTACCTATTAGTATATAAGTGTGTGCTGTATATTAGTGTAATGTTGGGTGCATTGTGCTCATATGATATAATCAATTGATCAATGTACCTATGTATACAAAATATTGTAAAATTATATTTGAAAAGAGTAACTATGGAGTTTCTTGTCCGTTCTTCTCCATAAGAATGTACTTTTTGCGAATGGACAACTAGAGTCACTTATATTTTAATTTTAAACTAAATTTTACGTTCAAAATAGCCTTTTAATGGTCTAGTTGAAATAAATGAATTGACTTTTGACTTTAATTCTTTATTGTACACCATAACAACTTATTTAAATTACTGTGATTAAAAGTTCATGTAGAAAGGCGAGCTAAACTCAATATTGAGTTCTCTTCCAGCAAACCTTTGAGTGGTAGAGAGATATCACAATGGAGGGTAGGATGCAGTGCACAAATTTTACAATACTACATATTTTATCATACATAAATACATATTTATACACATATACAACGTGTAACAGAATACACGCAATACTTATTAAAATGGTGGCAATAACGCCTATTTTTTGGCATGTTTTTTTAGGAGTAAAAGTTGAATCTACTTCAAGTACGACTTAAAAAACGATCAATAAATTCCCTGTTTTCGCGATTTTTTATGATCGAGTGAAATTGTAAATATCGTGTTTTGAACCGTTTTATAACCAAGAATATTTATTAATTATTCTACAACATATATTTTAATCAGATCGAAACAAAGAATATTTGATTGTTTAATCTTGAATCAAAAATAGGTCCTTTCTGAGAGTCCTGGCCTTAAATTGACCACCTTTAGAGAATACAGCTGTCAAAGATGAACATTTTTATCTTCTATCCTCTTGAAGACATAAGGAGAAGGAGTGTCGCGTAGGGAGTGTGGGAGCGAGTTCCAGAGACGCAATACAGTAACAGAGAAGTAGCCCATACCACCATAGCGGCTGGAAGTATGACGCGAAGTACGAAGGAGAAGAGATGTGGCAGTACGACATGGTTTACCCACTACGGACGAGGTACTCAAACCGTTCGCGAAGGTATTGAGGAGAATTACGATTGTGCAGGATGGTATAGAGAAGGGATAGGATGTGAGTATCTTGCCGACGCTGAATTGGCAGCCACTTCAATTTGGTCCGAAACTCCGACACGTGATCATAAGAAATTCCCCACATGAAATACACATCAAACTAATCTTTCTACTATTGGATATCGTGTTACCCAATCACGGGGTCCGTTTGTGGAGGTCAGAGAAGCAGTTGCTCCAGCATTCAGCGAAACTGGAAGGCGAGTCCAACACAGTTAGCAAAGAGCTGCCTTACTGTAACTTCTACGTGCCTAGAGTCGTGTGTTCCCGTGGATCTCTGGCTCTCCTCTGACAGTGCACGACAGTCTCGCCGTGGTCCCTCTCACCATCCACCGGGTCTCACCACTACCACTCCTATTTAGTCTTGATGGTTTGAGGAACACTGAACAATACAACTGAGGAAGGACTAGGCAGATTGACAAACTGTAACGACAAGGGCCTGGAGTCGTGCGTCCAGTGCACGTGGCTCTCTGGCTCCCCTCTGACGGTGCACGAAAGTCTCGCGGTAGTCACCCTCACCACCCACCGGGTCTCACCAGTTCACTATACCACTCTTACTCAGTCTTGGAGGTCCTGTTTGAGGAACAGTGAACAATACAACTAAGGAAGAACTAGGCAGATTGACTTACTGTAACGACAAAGGCCTGGAGTCGTTGGTCCAGTGCACGAGTTTCTTGGGCTCCCCTCTGACGGTGTACGACAGTCTCGCGGTGGTCCCTCTCACCACTCACCGGGTCGCACTACTACCACTCCTATTCAGTCTTGGAGGTTCTGTTTGAGAAACAGCGTACAACTAGGAAAGGACTAGGCAGATTGACTTACTGTAACGACAAGGGCCTGGAATCGTGCGTCCAGTGCACGTGGATCTCTGGCTCCCCTCTGACGGTGCACGACAGTCTCGCGGTGGTCCCTCTCACCACCCATCGGGTCTCACCACTACCACTTCTGCTCAATCTTGGAGGCTCTGTTATGAGGAACAGTTTACAATAAGAACATGAGAAGATGCCAAAAATCGAACATAATTTTTGTTATTAGGTACACTGACAGCAGTAGGTACATGCATAGTTATTTTAAAGAAACAATACCTCTACCTACAATAGGAAAACCCAGCCTATGTCGAGATATACAGCAATAATATCATTAAGTAATAAAAAATATCAAACGTACAAAATGAAACGAGGAGATTTTTTTATATAATTTTTTTAACTACTTTACTGATTTTTTTTATATAATTTTTTTAACTACTTTACTGCTTTGCACACAAGTCGTCGTTTGACACGGTTTATAACAAATGTGATGGAATTTAAAACTAATTTGATTTTTATGGCGTCCAAAACAGTTATAAAATAAAATTTACAGTGAAATAAAGTTCATTTAATCTAGATTGAGCCACATATTAAATGTTGGTGGATAAAAAAAACAGATTAAACTATGAACTGTTGCCGAGTATCAATTGGCGTTTTATTAAAGCGAAGTTATGAGATAGAAATATATGTCAATAACCAAAATATTACATGACATTATTATTGATAGACTCGCTTTTAAACACAGGAAAGCCATGCTTTGGTCAACGATAAAGCATGCTTGCCTAGAATTATTCACTCTTGACTGAAGTACTCTCATGTTGTAGCTATTAGGAAACACAAACTTCGACAAACTCACCTCTAACATCGAGATAAAATGAGTGATGCAGAAAGGAATGCTGCACACGCGCTGTACATCGATACCAGCCTTCATGTTCAGGGCTGGCGGCTCTCAGCCACACAGTTCCATCTACCAGTATCGAGCCACCACTGGTGTCTGTAGCCTCTAATTGGCCCCAGAGAACGTGACGCCAGTTATCACCATCTGTACGACGATAGAAAGTACGCATCGTTACAATAGAAAGGAAATAAAATAAAAGTAAACTCGTGCACTTTGTAGCACTTTTAGGAAAGGAATCTCGAGTTTGGTTCTAGCGTCGAGCGAAGAAAGATCGTTTCTCACACAGTTTAATGACGCCACTTATAAAGGTGCACTTGGTACACACATCATGGTGACTTTTGATCTTAAAAAATGTAATTTTTTTAAGTCGGTGAAAAATGTCTATTCATGACTATTAAACAATTTTCACTATAGGACCAACTCTGATATACATAGGAACCCAATTATAAAAGTTATCAGTCTACGTTTCCGCAAGTTTTGTGATCACTAACGTACCTACTCAGTAGCTGATTTTTTTTTTCTCACCCAAAACTAAGCCAAATTGTAAAAACCTTGTTTTTGCAAAAATAATCTATGAAATGTATACAGATTAATAGAACGGTATTCCACTAAAGATACCTTTGACATTTTATTTATATTAAAAGTAATCAAAACGCAATATTGGATATGTCAATACCTGAAATTACGCTACCACAGAAACCCGATTACTTGATACCTACATCATTCAGTATTCCGTATTTTCGAAATTACAAATAATGGAACGGTAAGCTTCTCTGTAACAAAATTAAAGATAAAAACTGAAAGTTATATAGAATGAATAGCTTTTGCCCGCGACTTCGTACACACATATCCCGTTTTTTTCCGTTCCCGTAGGAATTTTAGTAAATCCTCTCTTAGTACTACACTTTTTTTTAAATCATCAAATGACTTCTTCTGCTCTGAGTGGAGCGGTAGGGCGTGTCAGATTCTTACTGACTAAAACCCATCCGTGTTCCTTCTAAAGCCATTTGCGTTCCAGGGCCGCGGTGACGCTTTCGAACAAATTCCGCAACCCTGGCAGGCTCTGGCCCTTTCGGGCCCCGTCTTCTATGCTGACATCTCTTTGAGGCTCGCGTGGAACACAACGCGCCATCGACCCGAGCCTGGTGGTGATCGAACAGTGAGCCACCCAACGCTCGCCGTCTGCAGGCCCGCTCCTACGGTGGCCGGGGATCGCCCCGCGATTCCCGACGCCAGGCGCGTCTTCTTCTTTAGCGGCGGTTGGGGCGAAGGCC
>NDFZ01004879.1:169208-195779 GCA_002192655.3 Mamestra configurata
CTCTCCCTTGCGCGGCCCGCCTCGACTTCACTAGTATTACTGCTTCCAGAAGGAGGTGACCGATTCCCAAGCCTCCTCGCTTGGGTCATGAATTTATCTAGTGCCGGACGCGAGAGGTCGCCGCCGCCGATCGCTTCGAAGAGATCACGGCCTTGCTCCGCCCAAGCAGGGCAGATCTCCACCGTATGCTCCACCGTGTCCTCCGGGCGTTTCTTCATAGCGCGAACATCCGGGCTGGTCCCTCCGCTGAATCCGAAACAGGTACCTCTCGAAACAGCCGTGTCCGGTTAGTACCTGCGTCAGGCGGAAGGTGAGAACACCGTGGCGCCTCTCCAGCCACTCCCCGAAGATGGGCCTTACCGTGGCAAATGTGACGTGCCCAGCGCTGGGTCGCGTTAGTCGCCATTTCCATTCCGCCATGGAGTACGCTGCGGAGTGTAGGGAAGCTACATGCCAAGTTTCAGCTTTCTACGACTAGTAGTTTCGGCTGTTTTAACTGTCAATCACTCAACCAGTAAAGGAAGAATTTTATAGAGTTTGATTTACTGAACAAAAGTTTACTCTTGTACACATAGACAAAAGCGGAACAATTAAGGGTGGGGCAACAGTGGTCATAAAGCAATAGGTACATAGTGTGAATGGGCTGCCATTTTGTTGGAATTGAATAAAAATTGGTCTCCGTTTTTTGTCAAGTTTATTTTAAAGTGTAAAAATTTATGGATGTCCAAAAAAATTGTATCAGTCAAATGACATGCACTGTCATTTGCCTGATACTATTTTTTTACAGTAATTAAATATGACGCCATTTGCAACAATTATGGCTCGCTATATCACATTACTTTAAACCTTCCTGGTACTAAAGTACGATTCGGTAAAAACAATAAAACTTTACGGCGTTTTTAATATGAGCACTGTTTTATTGCACATTACATCAATACTTTCCATACTTAGGTATATTATAAAAGCGAAAGTGTACCTGTCTGTTTATTACGTTTTCACGTCTAAACCATTGAACGGTTTTTGATTAAACTTGGCACCAGGATAGACTACTACACAAGGATGGAAATAGGATAATTTTCATCCCGGTTGTAAGTTATCTAGGGGTAATAGACATAACACGCTAGCGAACCGGTGCGGTGGGCAGAAGATAGGAACTTCTTACAAAAAATGTGATTAACTCTAAAAATACATAAAATCTGCTCATCAATCCAAATATATCAAAATTGGTTCCTAAATAAATTTTATCGATGACTGGCAAATTTAATAGCATCGAAATAGATTGGGTTAATGACAAACGTCATATACAGTTTGACACCCTTACCTGTAGAATACTCCCACGAGATCCTTGGCGTGGGTTGTCCCTTAGCGGAGCAGGGTAGCAGTAGTGCTGCCCCCGCTGACACCGAAGTATTCTGCGCTCGCCACACCCATGTCGGCGATTCTGTACGGAGAGACTGCTTTATATGTTACGCTGGCCCTCTTAACAGTATAGAAGAATAGTGAAGGAAAAAGTGAAGAATAGATCCAGCATATAAAATGTGGAGACATCGATACGACAATATACAAAAACTCTGGCAATACTGGTTCATAGGAATATTTTGAAGCTATTATAAATCCTGTCACCGAAATAAAAATTAACTTTCCAATTGCATAAAACGTCAAAAAAACTCAAACTAGTCAAGGACAGTTACTACTATTCTGACAAAGTATT
Source organism: Mamestra configurata (assembly GCA_002192655.3). Lineage (NCBI taxonomy): Eukaryota > Metazoa > Arthropoda > Insecta > Lepidoptera > Noctuidae > Mamestra > Mamestra configurata. Next base: position 170,920 of record NDFZ01004879.1, read on the forward strand.
CCAAGCAGTCTGTTGCAGTTAGTGACATCACATCTGTGATAAAAGACAACATATTCGTATGAACTAGTACTGCCAGTGTTTTGATTTATTTTTCGTATCGTCGTCTCCACCTTGTATGTGAAGGTCATCTTGTATTTATTTCAAATACGAGTTGCAATAGCATCTCGACGGCTATCGATATCAAAAACTTGACTAAATGGGACATTACAGGTGTTTCCGACAGATTGCGACTGAGATGCGAATCTTAACGTTTCTTCGATACTATGGAAATTGCCTCGGTAATTGGCAAAAAAGTTTGGGAAAAGAAAACATCTGTCTACCAGAAAGTGACTCTCCTGTTTAAAGCAGTTCCGACAAGTTGCAACAAGACAAATAAGTTTTTTCTCAACTGTTTTCTGGCCTGTTGCCATTATTACGCAAATGAACACTGGTCATAAAGAAAGCAGTAATGTGTTGTGTATGGAAATGACACATGCTAATAATTTACTGTTAAAATTAAAGCTGCAATGTTCAAAAAAGTGTTGCAAACTCGAGCTTTATTTAACCTCGAGTATTTGTCTTATGTTTTTAACAAAATAGGTTGCAATTAATTAGGTCCGCACGATAAACTACATTGTTGTTTTTTCGCTGAAAATTTTGAAGATGAAACAGACAGAATAATTTGTTGATTAATGATTTGCAAACTCTGGTCTTTAAATACCTGAGTCGGACAGTGTTTTCGCGCAAAACAATGTCATTGAACAATTTTGAACCCAAATATATCCTAAACTAAGTTCTGTCGAGAACTATTGAAAACTAGGACACGTATGTAAACTTAGAGGTAAGACAATAAATACCTTTGACAATCAGTGAAGCGCTATGGCTAACTGTCCCGAAGTCATTTGAAGCTCTGCAAGTGTACTCGCCGCTGTGAGCCGAAGTTAGGTCGTGAATGATCAGAAGGGAGAAAAAATCCATGTTTTTTTGTTCGACCTGGTAAAGGACCATTCATTCTGTTTAAATCCCACTTAGTAACAAATATATCAAAGTTGCTAGCAGAAATAATGGGAGATAGAGGTTTTATGCCTGCCTGCGCTACAGTCGGTTAAGTCAGAACTTAACTAAGAAACTTTCAAACTGGATTCCAAATATCTAATGCAGCAACCTTTGAATCAGAATCCAACAGAGTTTGGCCTGAACTTAGGCGTTGATAAAGTTTGGTTCAGAAAGCATTTTTAGTATGTTATTAAGAGTTTTTAAACAAATTAAATACTGCTCACTTTTAGTGTAGAAGGAATTGGCAAGTTATCCTTATGCCAGGTGAACTGTATCGGTTTGTCTCCAGATATCAAACTACACGTCGCTTGAGTGCTGCCTGCCACTTCGAGTTCCTCGGGAAATTGGAACGGTGCTATTTTCGGTGGCTCTGTTGACATTAACCTGACGTTTAAACATTGCCAGAAAATTGAAGTAATTCTAGTAATATATAAGATAAGTGAATCCCTTACTATGAACGTCGAGTCGTACTGTTCTTCTTGCAAGCTCCCCACTTTCGGCCTTAACTTCACATGTGTAAGTTCCTGCGGCTGTGCTCCTTACTGAGTTCAGTCTTAAAACCCCTCGTTCGTCGTTTGATTCTAATATGCTTTCTACTATTGAGCCGTCTTCTCGCTTCCATATTACTTCTCTGAAAATTAATGTTGTTCATATTCGAAACGGTAACAGAATATATAAACTAGTTTGAAAATAATGATCGGAGTGAAATAGTAATTGGAAATATAATACAAATAATCGGATATTGTTCCACAATTTTATTATAATGAGGAAAACTATAGGTAAAAGAAAAATACTTAGGTATCAATACTAACCTTAATGGCTTAACTTATATTTTATTACTTACTTAATGGGATATCCCGAATATGGGCAGTGTATTGTCACATCCGTGTCAGTCTTAACATGTAATGCTGGTAAATATCTGATGTTTGGGGGACCTGTGTCAAAACAGTAAAGCTTTATTCTCCATCATCACAAAACACCTGAAAAGCTCTATCAATGTTATCTCACCAAAAACGTTCAGTCTTGCTTGATGGGCATGCGATCCTTGTGAGTTTGTGGCATTACAACCATATCGGCCTCCTTCGTCTGCAGTCCTTATAGTCACACTTAGAGTGGACACTATGGTTCCTTCTTCACTTCCCGGGACTGCTTCTGCTCTTGTATTTACGCTGTACCTGCAAAGCGTACCATTTACAGAAGACCTAACTAAAACAGTCAGTCTCTAACTGGCTAATATTTTTACTATTGCAAGAGCTATTCCTAAACAATGCCTGTCGTCACGAGAGCCGAATATAATCTAGCAAATTGGTAATTAGCAACAGATAGAAGACGATTATTAGAGAAGGGAACCCCTCGAGCAGTAGATAGAATTGTATTGAAAAGAGACAGAAGGAGGTCAACCTATGTCTCTTTGCAGGGAGCTAATACAAACCAGTTGGCTTCAATAAAAAAAATAACATGTGCTTACTTATCCGGTGCAGCTGGTAGTGGTCTGTCATCTAGAGTCCATAGTATACGGGGCGATGGAACACCTGTGGCAGCACATCTTATTACTATGCTCTGTCCAATTCTTGTGACCGCTCCGCTGAACGTTGACACAAGCCGTGGGGGCCTGTCTGAAAACCGGATTGAAGATAAACGGTTGCACAGTTTGATCGTTTCGAAATATGTCTCAGCAAGGTGACCAAGGCATTTGAGTATGTAATCAGTGTTTTGATAGTATAAGTATCTCTATCTGAATGTTCTAATAAATCATATATCAAATTAAAATAGACTACAGTCTATCTCTCTTGGACTTTTTAGACCATTGGAGCATCCATGACTATCAGACACTGAAAACGAATCATGTTGTTATTGCTCATGTAACCTTGGCTACCTTCTGCAACTTAAATAGTATGCTATTGTTACCAGCAATAACTAACTCGGCACCAGCAACAGCGGAGTCAGAATGGTCGTGCGCGGTGCACTGGTAGAGGCCGGAGTGATGCGACCGCACTGGTCCAAGCGCGAGGCGAGACTGCGGAGCGTGCAGGGGTCGGCCTTCGTGTTGCCAGCTAAGCGTGATACCACCGCCACGACCTCCCACTACTGAGCAGTTCAGGTGACCAGAACCGCCTGTGCCTATCATCTACAATAGGAATCACTTGATGAAGGTGAGACGTATAGCAGAATCATAACAAATGTTTCTGTAGAATCTTATTTGTAGAAATCTTAACACACAAAATAAATAAGAAGACCTTCCAACTTCATTTGATTTTAATTTGAACCATGGTGGGAGGTGCACTGGTATTAGCTTGCAGGGTGCTTAAGAAAAAGTGAGAAAGTGACATTCGGTCAAACTCAGCAAGCCAAAATAGTGGCGACTCAACGAAAACTGAAAACATTGATAAATTAGAATTTCATAACTTACCAAAGGATTCGGTGTCACAGTAACAGCTAACGGTTCATACACGACAAGCTTCACAAGAACTCTTGAAGGTGACTCCGGGTTGGACGAGCAAGCGTATCGTGAAGCGTGGTGCCCTCGCGCAGATGATATGACTAGTGAACCACCGCGGACTGTCCCTTCTCCCGAGACTGCAGCCCAGGTTCCAGATGCTTCCTGCCGCTGCCAACTGATGATTTAATTTTGCCACATGTAGTCTACGCCATAAGTGTATAATGAAATAAAATGTTCTTAATTCTTGGGGCCTTATACTACTGTACTATATAGTACTGCATTCTGGATTTTTATTTTGAAGGAAAATGATTTTAGGTAAGTACATGAAATTTAAGATTACCTGAAGACACGTACACCGGAAAGAGTGGAAGGCCAAAAGGAAGTGTCAGCAGTCTATGCCAGATATTAACGTATACAAGGCACATAACAGGAGATGATGAAACCAGCTATTCATTAATTAAATCAAAGCCTATGAATATAAACCAAATCACCAAACAAGTACCTTAATGGGACGATGAACGATTGCTTACCTTACAGCATGTCCAGTTATATGTCGTAGAATACACGGCAGAACAACTGTGTCTCCAGCGCGAGCTTCCACCGAATTTAACTCTATATTTTCCAGCCAGCTGCTGTCTGTACCAGAAAAAACAAACATTGAACTGACGGAGACACAGTAACATATTTTGAAATTATTGTCGAATATTTGCAGTACTTTACTGGCGACGTGCAAACTGTATGCAGATATGAAACATGTTCTAAGCTTCAAAGGAAATTCAAATGTTTGTCACAAAGCAAACTGCTAAATAATATCCCTGTACCTACCCACAGGTAAATTATAATAGCAGCCACGCGTATCCGTCTTTGACCGGTAAGCCCGTACCTACCAATTTCTACTGACTACATTTCAAGACATTCTAAATGCATAAAGCTTTATTAGACTGACCGTCCGTAGTGAGTTTCAAAGGCGGGCTGGGAGTGTCCAGGGCTACGCATGAATATTCCGCCTGTATGTCCGCTTGAGTCAGGTCCAAACCGAGAAGTAAACCACTGGCTCCGGAAACCCAACGAGGTTCTAGAACAAAATGGAACTTTATAGATTTGTTGCTCATTAGAAGTTTCCTACTTCACATAAATCAATGTGTAACTTATTCATCAAAACAATAAAAGCAAAAGTTGATAGCGAAAGATCACGAACTCAAAAATAGAGTGATGATGCGGCAATAATTTTAGTATCAGTCACATTTCTGTAAACTTCATTTCCATTTGGAATGGAGAACAAAGCTGGCATGCAACTTTTTGAATTTCTCGTTTTCATTTGCCAAGTGTTGCGATAGTCTATTTTATCTTACCACCACTCAAATATCCAGAAGACAATGGCAGTCCATCTTGAAGCCACGTGATGTCCACCAAGCCGACTTGTGGAGACAGTTCACATCTCAGCACCACGGCACCACCAATCTTGGCTGGAATCAGCTGACGAGCGGTGTGGGAGAGGACACTGTCCTCCACTATAGAAATAACGAGAGCTAGATTACACTGACTCACTTTAGCCATGGTGGCGCCACCAGCAAAATGTTTAGGTAAAGTTTTAAGGTGTCCGTTTGGATGTGCACAGTGCAACCAACCATACGTTTCATGACTATGCGGCCAAGGTTTGCTGTCCCAATATAAGTAAAATTAATTCCATGTAGGAACATATTTCATTCGGTAAGAAATAAACTCCGGTAAAAATTAGAAACAATTTCTCTAATTCAATAATCCCCTGGTGTTTAAAACAAAGCGGTAAAGTTTGTTTGTTTCGGCAAATTAAAATAACTGTGCCGCTTTACGTAAACTTATCCAAACAAAAATCCGACGTAGCAATGGACCACCTATTTACTACGAAACTTTGAAACTCAAACGTATTATAGGAATGAACACAAAAACGGACCTGGCATTCAGAATACTTTAACATTTGGAATATTAAAAATGTTCTTTTATTTACGTCCAGATTGGGGTCTGCTTTAATTCAGACAAAAAATGGAGCAAAACTTTTTAATTCTCATCTTTTACTATTCAGACTACTATTGCACTCATTTACCTAGACAAAAAGGAATAGGATTTTTTTTCATTTAATTTGATTTTAGACATTATAAAAGTTCCGTTCATTTTAATAATGCGTAACTTGAGACTTTCATAACTTGTCAAAAGAAATAACGAAACAAAAATGAGATGGAATAATAAATAAAGCAATAATTGCGTCCGACATGGCTTTGTTTGTGAAGCCATCTTAGGCTTGACTCCGACAATTTCAAGCTATATTTAAGTTTTTCCTTTTGTGTAATTTTTTAACGTCTTCTTTTTGTATTTGCCAAGAAATAATTGAATTATTGGACAATATAATAATATGCAATGCAAAACTTTAATAACATGCGACACCCTTCTACAGAACTTTAATGTTATACGTGACATAACGTAATATAAATGTCGCAGCCATATCGTATAACACGCTGTATTACATAAAGGCGCGCCGATTTGAAAAACGCCGCTGAAATGTAATGCGGCAACCTCATGTTCAGCCAGATTGTGATGGCGTTACGTTCTACAAAGCGGCGTCCAACGTTTAGCTTTATTGTTACAACAATTAATGATAGGGCTAGCAGATGCTTAGGCCGTTTCTATAATAAGGTAACCATGTGACGTAAATATCTGAAATATTTAATTTTTGGAATTCTAAATTCAAATAACAATAAATTTCAACATTCCTCCTAGACGAAGAAGCCCTGTAGACAGAGATAGGCAGCTCGCGCAGCAGCGAGGCTCATATCTTTGTCTGCAGGGTTTAAAGGAACGTAACATGAATGGCATGACGGGAGTAGAGAAAAGTAGTTAGCTTTAAACAAAAACATAAACAGGCATGCAAACAACAGAGAAATAAATACACAATAAACGTGTTATACGATTCGGCAGTGACATATACATAAAGCAAATGTTTTAGTTTCGGGTTATCTCGTTATGAGAATGCGACAAAGTCAAGCACAATTCCAGATTAACTTATCTCAGAAATGAAAAACATTGCAAAACTGTAACAAGGTAAGTAAATATCACAATATCAAAGTGTCGAATACTTTCTTCAAAACTCATTTGAATGAGAATAAGCTACTGCGCCCCCATTTGTTGCCTTTCAATTTTCTCTTTGTAGTCAGCTTCATTGTAGGGGAAAATATTAAAATATGGTAAGTAAAATCTGTTACTTGAGAGCTAGTTCATGAGAGAAAGGGATGGTCTTACAACCACTTACGATAGTCGATTGTGGAACTCGTTAACGTGGCTGGGTTGTTCCACATTAACTCGTCTGGGTTTGTATTGTATCGGTGCTCCGTAACGAAGTTCATCGAGATAACGAGCACACTTTAGCATTTGTTTGCGGAGTTGTCTTGACTGACAGACACAATTGATTAATGTGCCTCAAAATATGACGAGAAACAAAACGAAGTTAGCTAGGTTGGTACAAGTAATCAAATTTCGTTCATTATTCTTCGGAGTACACATCGCTCAAGTGCCAAAATAATATTCGTCTTAATAAGTCATAGAACAAAAACATTCCCTGTGTACAAAAGGTTATATCCCACTTCAAAGAAAAAGATATATTGTCTAAATACACTTCACTTGTTATAGTCAATACAACATAAAGTATGACGGCTAGGCTTACCGAAACAAAATTATTTTCAATAACAGACCGTCGGCTTCGTTATAACAAGGTTATTTTTCCGAGATGAGGGACATAATGTCGCTCAATCTTTAATTAAAACTTTCCTCGTCCCTTGGTGGAAAAAGTAATTGGAGTGAAAAATATTCATCTTTTCAAATACCTAATATTAAGGTCTGAAAGCAACCGGAATGGAAAGTGGATGTTATGAATAGTAAATTAGTATTGAGTTTGCTATAGAATATACTCATACGAAGTGGCTGCTCAAGATAGTTCCCGTTAAATAAACTGAAGCTTAACTGAGCTTTCAGTAGTAATAACCATATCTGGTGGTTAAGTGGTATCTTAGCATTAATTTACAATGCCGTAATTAATACGTTCGTAGTCTAAACCACACGGCTGCGCTACGAATTGATCACCATACCTATTATAACTTGAGAGTTAACGTTAGAGATTCAGACTGTAGTTACTGATTTGAGCGAGATGAGCAGTGCCTTTAGTTTGAATCTTAGTGCTGTTTTTTTGTACATTAATAACGATACCAAAATCATAATTATTGTTCATACAGTTATTTCCAATTAAGTAGACACCTATTCTCAGGTCCCGGGTAGTTTTTTTTTTAATATTGTGGCAGAAGGTCGGAGGTTTTTAGCACAACCATTATGTCAAACTAGCCACAAAGGCGCGGCAACTATATTTCTGTTAAAACAAACTTTTTATCATCTGAATTAACTTTAATTAAGCCCAAAATAAGTAGAGATAAAGACATAATTACTAATACTTAATTAGATTTGTTGATAAATAACCCACTTTTGTTTCTAACGTCCATGAGAGCGCCTCCAACTTTCAAACATTCCGCTTTCTTAATGAATGTTACGAAACTAAGTTTGTAGATTATTTTTCTTTCTTTAGTCCTTAGGGCGGTGGAGTAAGATTAAACAAGACTTATGGAAAATAAAAGCTTGTTCTGTGTACTTATCTATTTACCGAATCGTTATTTATACCTTGTTGGCGGTCTGCTTGCGGGTATCCCGGAAACAAAGAAAAAGTTACGTTGCTGCGAACTCACTCTAATGTCATTTTTAATCCCTTAATTAAAAGTTTTTCCGTGTAAAAAAAAACTCGGGAGCCGTGGGCTGTTTTTCATTTTATTTCATATTTCCCTCGCTGTAACGGAAAGTTAATTGGTCCAACTCGACTCGGAGTTGTAATTTGTTTTGCCCTCTTGCCGTACATCTGTTTATTACACAAGTCTGTTGTTTACAGTTTTTATCATTCCCATTATGGCCTCTGCGTAATTGAGATAAAAGCTATACTATAGGTAGACGCAGGTACGTGGAAGCGATAATCAAAACAATAAATATTTTGAGCTCGCAATTATTTATTCATAACAAATTTTGCTTTACGAGGGCAAACCCTCGGATAAATCTCTTTGTTTGAATAAATAACGTTTGTTAGGACAGAAACCGGCTAATTTCGTATTATAATTATGGTAATAAAGAAACACAAGTAGTTGCAAATGGGGTATATTTGTAATCAGGGGAGATCTGAACAACGTGGGATCAACATTTATTGTGTTAATGGGTTTGCCTACCACGTCTGGGTCACTGAACAATACCTAAAGGATTTTATGAGCTCGAACTGATAAGTGTCCTTTAATGTTTTTCTAAAATTAGAAGGCAATTCTGTGATTTCACTGTTTGCTAATCGGCCGTGCATCTGTACGTATCTGGCAAGGTATTACCATCAAGTAAGTAAGGCCTAAACTATCTGAGTTATGATTTGTTATGGTTTAACTTTGATCCAAAGAAAATCAAATCAAAAGTCATTTATTCAAATTAGGCTGAGTGCCAGCACTTCTTGATCGTCAAAGTTTACATGAAGATAGTCCCCCAAAACGCCCGCCCGTCACCACTCTTCCTAGTGTCTTAACTGGGAAGAAGAAGTGGCGCAAAAAACTCTTCAGCAGCACATCTTCATAAAGACTGTCCTAAGACTATAGAGTAGCATGATAGAACTCACCAGGTTGCAACATGACAGGTCTGGATAGCACCGTGCCCGCACGGTTTGATGCCCGACACCTCAGCATTGCGCCGGCGCCGCTACCAGCGTCCATCAGCGACCGTCGGGCTCCAACCACTAGTCTGCCGTCGCTCAGAACGTGCCTGGTGGGATAAGAGATATATCTGAGATGACTAGTAAAATATGTAAGATGAAGATATGTTGCGCTATCCCAAAAAAAATTAACATCAAAGTCAATCCGAAGTTATCATAGTTCGAAGTGGCCCGTTTAATAAAACGGCAATTATTATTATTATATTTTTGTTATTAATTATTATTATTGTAATTAATAAAACTTTTTCGATTTATAAATGTGTTTTCGTTTAAAAATACACCTACTTATTCATAATCTGGCTTTTACAAATTTAGGTATTGAATAGGTCGGTAACTACAAATACACTCAAGGTCAACAGATATGTCAGTGTAAATGAGATAAAATCGACTTCAGGTACTGAAAAAATACATACCTATTACTAAAGTTTTTTTTTTTTTTTTAATGTGGGTTTGCCCTTGACTCTAGTCTAGGTCATAGATGACAGAGACAAAGTCGACGATGGAGTGAGCTTACCCAGAAGAAGCCTGTTCACTCTAATTTTGTAATTCTTTTATTACGTTATTAGCAACATATTGTTACTGCAGTAAATTAGGTTTTATAATACACTTAGGTACTGCTTGCAGCAACAGTAAATACGAAATACCTATCGCTCTTTAATGATATTCATATAATAACACAAAATAATAATTATTCGAGTTAACAACCTATCCACGTCATTAACAAGGGTTCCCGTACTTAGAATTAAGTGTATTGTAGTGTATCACCATGTTATTGCACAGATAATTATTTTATTATACTGTTTTAGTTATTAATTTTATTTTACTGATTTGTTTGTCTTGTGCGAGTCCCAAATAAACATTTTTTCTTTCTTTCTTTCTTTCTTATTTAAATGTCTATATGTTTTAGAACAAAATAAAGTTATTGTTATTAAATTATTATTATTGTCACATTCCGTCGGTAACGATAGGTTATTTTTTTCTTAATATGTAAGTACTTAAGTACACAGTCTGTATGAAAATTATAGATATTGAATGGTTTTTTACTATTCCGACATCCATAAATTTATGTGCACGTCAGTGTACAATCATCTACTAAACAGTTCAAAACCATTGACTTTGAATTTGTTCGGGTTATACGCAGAGATTAAAGTATGGAAAGTAATGAAAGCTAATTTCTCTTGAAACACTAAACGATAACTTCTTTATGAGTACCAATTTTTGTATAAAAAAAAAAATCACGGAATTTTTAATAGGGAAATCTTGAAATGAAAATTTAACACCGTGACCACCGCCACCCCACCAATGGCATGGTATATCTCGTAAACTACTGGAATACTAATTTGAATATTGGTACTAATATTATTTTGCAGGGTTCTAATTTTCTATGTTGGTTTGAAGAAAGCGACAAGCTCCTCAAACTTGGAATCAACATTGAAAGTGGTCCTGCTGACCGAGAAATCAACGATCTTACGCGCGCTCCGCGCGTAAGTTATCTTATAACTTCCAATGTTTCAGTTCTGATTTTTTTACGAAATGAATCACATATTCAAGGGTCCTAATTATTTGTATACTTGGAATAGCTATAGCATGCCCCCTTTTTCGGCGCTCATGGTAGTCCTGCTGAACGGAGCGTGACTACCGCCAGACCACCTTCAAAGTCGATTTTCTCGAAAACTACTAAGATAACAATTCTATTGTTCGAGTACTAATTAGTAGTAATTGATTACTAATTATTTACCAAATATGGAAGCGATTGGCGTAGGTGGTCCTGCGGTAGTCACGGACATAATGATTTTAGTAGTCTATCCTATTGCTATAATAAAATACCGGCCAAGTGCGTGTCTCCACGCACAGTGTAAGGTTCCGTGGTAATCCTCCTAAACCATGCCAGAAAAATGGTAAAATTTACTTAACTATTATTACATTACAAATGCGCTTGGTTTTAAGTAATTTTCTATGGAATTATTAGTATTTTTTACTTACCCAGTTCTTTTTATAAGTTGGTCGACTATTACTCATTAACTCGTTAAGCCTAGGTAGCGGTGAAAGTTTTCCTACTAAATTCGTTAAATAGCTACTACCATGAATTTTTCCACGTCTCCTGAAACAATGGTTTATGTGGCAGGGGGGCACTTGACTCTAACATATCGCTGAAATGGACCTTTTTAGTGCAGCCGTGAGACACACATTTAGTTCTTAGCATACCTACATTTCTTTTTTTAATTTTATTTCTATGTACCGTGCGTGTTTCATGTAAGTGCTAAATAAATATTATTCTTTCTTATTCTTTTATTCTTTCTTTCTTTCTTTATTCTAACAAAAATTAGCTCTTTAAAACTTAATATTTCGCAAACGGATCCTTGGATGGAATAAATGGTTTTAGTACACCCTCAATATTCTTTAAAAATTACCTATTCAACGACCACACCATGGGATACACGATAAAAAATCATAATAAATCATAGCCCCTTGGCGTGTAGGGTAGTAGTAGTGTAGCGGCATCAATGCCGCCACATGAAAAACTAAGAAACAAACTTTGTACGGCTTTGTACAAAATCTGTGTATCAGGTTCATATTTGGCTTACGCAAGTATGACCACGTTTCCGAATTTCGTACTAAGCTCAAATGGCTTCCTATTCGCCTTCGCCGGAATGCCCACATACTTTCTCTTCTTTACAATGTACTTTTTAACCCTTCTACTCCTTTTTATCTTAAAGACCGGTTTCAGTTTCTCTGTGGCACACACTCTAGGTCCTTGAGATCATCGGAAAATCTTCAATTAAGTATTCGTATGCATTCCACATCCTTCTTTAACAAATCTTTCACTATTCAAGCTGCTCGTTTGTGGAATGCATTACCCATAGATGTGAGGCGTGCACAAACGCTACCAACGTTTAAAAAATTGGTGAAGGAGCATTACCTCTCACTATAATTTTTCTTCTCCTTTCCCATTTATATATTTGATATTTATTAGTATATTATTTAGTATTGTGTGTATTTTATATTATTATGTCTAATTTATATTGTTATTAATGTTATTTATTTGTACACTGACCGCCCTAAATCTAACTTCTTTCGTTCAGTCCATCCAAAGGTTGTCTGTAAGAGATTGCCCTGTGCGATAAGACCGCCCANTAAGAGATTGCCCTGTGCGAAAAGACCGCCCATTGTACACTTGTTTTTTTTAAACGTTTTTACTATGTTTGTAATGAGGTGTACAATAAAGTATATAATAAATAAATAAATAAATTTCATCGAAATTCTGCATCGCGCAAGCAAAGTTCTCCGTGCGATTTGAACATATACAACAGGCGAATGTAAACTATCGGGCAGGTGCCCACCAGACACAACCACCGTCTGGCAGGAGGATCCTCCCATTTCCAGTGGTGGTATGCGGGACTTTACTCTCTGTACCGCATACCTCCATAGTAGGGTAGTGGCGTGTAGCTACCCTAAAAAAATGTTGGCGTGTTTAATATGTGTACCCAGACCGAATTCCAACTTTCTAGTACTAAGCGAACGGACAGACAGACGAACATGGTGAAACTATAAGGATTCCTTGTTGACTACGGAACCTTAAAAAGAAATATGACTGTACAAACTGTTAATCAGTAATCAACTCGGAACCCAACAATTGAATACAGAATACAGTTCATTATCCGACAGAAAATTGCGTTTCACAAAATTGATAGCTAAGTGTTATTCTGTCGAGGACGTTTGTTAATTAATAAAATGGAAGAAAATGTAATTGCTCCCGCAAGCCAAGGAGTTGACTGAAGGAAATGAACGGCTGTGATACTCAAGGACGCTTTAATTAGAAACTTATTAAAAGCATAGGGCGCTGCAAGTTTTAAAAATAACTCATAGTTATAATTAATCAAGTATGTAGAGGGGTTGTCCTCAGAAGTACTACTTTTAAAATAATTAAAAATTATTTAATCGAACAAAGATATTGAGATGCATGAGCAAACTTGTGACGAAAGTATCATGGAGTTATAGCCGGTTTCTTAATAGAGCATTTGAAGCGTCAATACGAAACCTACTTTGCTGCCCAACACTTCGAAATACTCAACGTCTTATTCTAAATTCAGAAACGAGCCATAAGGCAGTATTTCCGGAGAAAACCTTAAAATGTTATGGAATAATTTGTCTATTGTAAAAAGTAATGTTTTTCTAACATAATTATGGATACAGCGCGTCGTTCAGATGATGCACGATCAACGATGATGTATTCCTAAATGTACGACATGAATTTATTATCGAAAATCTTCAAACATTTGCCAAGATGATTGACATTCGATTATATGGCTACCCAATAAGGCAAGAAACAAGAACAATGTTCCGGAATATCGAGTAGAATGGTCGACAGGGTGAATTTTTAAAGAGTGCGTGGATGGCCAAATCCTAAACTTCGAGGATTAAGGAAAAATCTTGAAAGGAGTCCCGAGTCCGATTTTGATGAAAACTAAAACTGCATTATTGGATTTTTGAAAAATCGGTACCTATTCTTAGCCAGGTATCGAACCGGTTTATTTTCATGAAAAAAAGACACACCCTGTATTATTACAGCATCCGAAAGGGTCGCTAGTAAGGATCAAATACTGGGAAGTAACAATACATGGCAAAGTTAAGGAAAGCGCTCATTTTTAACAAATTACTTTTTTTCTTTGTTCATTATAATTCTACATACATTTTAGGGCTGTATAAAAGCACATTTACTTGCCCAAAGTCTGCTTGTGAAGGTCAACTTCACGACACATGAGCAAAAGAAAAAACCTAGGAACTTCAGTTCGAAATAGAACGATATTTCTACCTCAAACTCCTACCATTGCATCTCAGGAACGTTCTCAAAAAAACTCGAGCGAATTACTGTCATCATAAGATTTCATTTCCATTCATTTGTCACGAGGTAACTGCCTCGTTTACGACACGTCAAAACTTTAACCGGGGCCGTATCGGGCCGGAACAGCCGCCTCGATGTAACTTGGATCGTATAAAAGTACGTTATGACGGTAATCGGTACCGTAAAGATGTAGATACAGCCATTTCGTTAAGTACAAACTTTTTGAGTTCATGCATTATATTGTCGTTAATTTTGAAAGGTTTACCTGCTCATTTTTAATGAGGTTAAGCAGTCTGTAGATTCTGTGGAGCTTCCAAGGTGACCGGCTTTGTTGATTTAACTAATTAATGCATAGCAAGAGATAAATACTTTTCATATTAGTGTAAAAAGCTCTGATAGATAGCGGATTAGATGACAGACGTTTTTGGATGTAAAAATTAGTAATTTGTTCAATTGGTATACACATTTCACTGCAAAACTGATACCTTAAGAGTACTACTTACTAGTACTTAAAATAGAAAGCTAAAAAGATCTTCCTTGAAAAAGATCTTCATGAAAAATGTTTCATTTTTTATTTGCTCCTAAGAATGGCATTTGTTGCTAAAGCAACAAAAAGATTTAGAATACATTCTTGGAAGAATGACGATAACATAGAACCGTAACAGTACAAGATAATAATGGCGGAAACATTTATCCTTAATCCTCCAATACCCGCTGCTGGGGGATAACTTCATGCGCCCGAAAAGGTATGCTTTACATGAACTGCGACAAGAAACCTCTCCCTGACTTGTCAAACCACCTGCACCACCAGGCCACCCTGCCATTGCCATCATAATTCCATTGCTTTGCGTTTTGTGTAGCTCCGTCTTTCTCCCACAATGGAATCATTATTTTTTAAGATGTCATAGTAGGTACGAAGTAAAAAATAAATGTACCTTTTTGTAATCAGTAGAGTCTACATTAGTATTGTTGATAAATTGAGAAAGAATTATACTTTATTTAATATAGGTTATTATTGCCCAAACATTAATCAGACAATAATTCAAACATCAACAGTTCCTCAGTTTGAGATGATGTCTTTAAGCACATAGGGATCGTCAGTATTCTTAGTTGGTCTCTCAGTAACATAATTTACGCGAGTTGCAAACTTCGTAGTAGGTAACTTAATTTGAGTCGTTGTAACGATAGGCCGTAAAACCGAGGGTAATGCACGGAACAAATTGCTTTACCGGCTCAGTCGCGACTCAATCATATTAATTAAAGTTAAGTATTTCATCTGTCGTACGGTTCTGGGCACTGGAATGAGAAAGAGGGAGAAAATAGAGAAAGAGTGGAAGGAAGAATATTGTTATTTGTTACGTAACACTTATTTAGCTGATAGCAAAATCTCTAAATAGTATAAAACAAGTGTCTCCCTGACTTTATCGGTTTCTTCTCTTTCTTCTTATAAACCACGCAACGATACTGTTTACAATAATAGAAAGAACGATTAGGTAACGTAGAAGATTGCATATAATATAATTTGCACCCTTGCTCAGGCGCGGCGGGTTCTTATTTATTTCCAAACTAATAATGTGAAGAGGTAAATCGATTTTTTATATACCTGCTTCACCTCCGTAAGTACACAATTACTATATAAAATAACTAATACCAATCTGAATTTTATAGGCTACTGTACTTTTATATCCAAAAAAGTGCACTGTTGCACTGTAGGATAGGCCACAGCGAAACCTCGGGATGTCTGGTTTTACCATAAATCCGTTGTCTTTGTTTAACTTTTTGAACGCCAGAGAATAAACGCATCGACGTGCCCCCGACGCCAAGCCACAAATGCACCGTACTTTTTGTCACATATTTGTGACGTTCGGCGTACAGGGCACGCGCTTGCTTGTCATGTATACGTGACAATGGTGGTCAAAAGGTATATAATAAGGAATATTTGAATTTCCGAATATCAAGCGACTCCAAAAGTAACTTAAAGTAAAAATATTACGCGATGAAAACCAGACTCTTCCAGTATAAATTATTGCCTCACAGCCGCAATTTTTCCTGAAAGCATTAAACGGATTTTTATGTTACATTTTTCAGTGCCATATTTACTTATTAATTTTAACTTCTAAGAAAAGACTTGTTGGTTGGTTTAACTAGAGAAACTTTTTGTTTTTTTGTTCAACTTTTCGGAGTAGCGTTGGCAAATCAGAAAATCCGTCAGGACGCATATTCAAATCAGCCTTGCCTCGTGCCATCGTGTGTGGGCTCTGCTTCCATTCTAACCAGATGTAGCTAAATACCAGTGTTTTAATTGTAGCGAGTGCCTATCTGACCTTGACAATCAAGTCTTACCTAGATCTAACCTACTATATACTTAAACTAGCGGTCCCGACAGACGTTGTCTTGTTCGTGTAGAACGAAAAATTATAGAAATCTAATGCAGCGCCACCTGCCGGATCCAATTATGAATTTAAACCATTCTCGAATCCACTGGAAAACATACAAAAAATGTCATCAAAGTCGGTCCAGCCGTTTAGGAGGGGTTCAGTCACATACACACGCATAGAAGAATTATATAGGTATATTAAGAAATGCAATTTCCAAAAAACCTATCTGCCTGGCCTCTGATGCAGCCTAGCCTTGGATGCAGACTATCCGAGGCACGCAGGAATCTCGATACCTATATATTGGATGGTCACCCATCTACGGACCGACATCGGCAAGCGTTGATTAACCCAGAACAAGTAACCATACTACCGTTGATATTTAATTCCTAAATAAAAATAAAAGCTTCTTCCATAAAATGCAAAGGAGTGGAAAAAATAAGAGTGAACAGGCTTCTTCTGGGTAAGCTCGCTCCATTGTCGACTTTGTCTCTGTCATCTATGACCTAGACTAGAGTCAAGAGCAAACCTATATTAAATGAAAAAATAAAAATAAATAAATACAGAAACGTAACGGAACGTACGTTACGTGATCATAACTATGAAGAGTGCCATTATATTCAATCTTTAGCCGTCATCGCGCCGTCGTCACCGTGACAGGTTATCTTCAGCCGCCGATATTCGATCATTGCCAATTTTCCGCTGACATAAACATCCTATACAACTTTGTATATGGAAATCTAATTTTCTACTTCAATGTTTTGGTTATTTTGGCGTAGTTTTGTGAAGAAACAAATTCAGATAGTATATGAGGAAGATTTTCAACGTTTAAGTTGCAGACCTCCGAGACACATTGGCTACCACTGTAACTGCGTGTCTCCATTTTTCGACGACCCTTGACATTTCTAAGGCTATGACAGTCCATTACGCCGAATGGAGCGTACCAGACTTTGATGTCACAGTCTATGTCAGACTTCTCTAGCCTTATAACTTTGTCGCTGATGAAAATTTATAGAAATGGTTCAGATTTATTTACAAGAGCTACTTATTTTTATTCAGCAAATAAAATAATTACATGCACGTCCGTATTGTGCGTCCAACAAGTGTCACATAGATTTATAAGCAATGTGTCTAGTCGGAACCGGTGCGGCGCGGCGTTCCATGCTTCATTCAAGTTAACTTTGCCTTTAAGGTCAGGTTAATCGAAAAGACTGGCCCGTACTAGCAAAGGACAGAGTTGTGTGGTAAAGGATGAGAGAGAGAGATCTTTGCCCAGCAGTGGGACAACAAATTCTGTGTTCTGTATGGTGTCGAACGTAAAAGAATAGCACCAACCACTTCCCGTGGGTGTCGTAAGAGGCGACTAAGGGACTCACCAGAGAATTCACAGCAGCATTCTCTGTGCAATAAAACAGTTACACTGCGATCGCCAAACCGCTTGTCAAGCGTTGCGATTATGGCTAATCTCCCTTTGGGGGAGGCCTACGTCCAGCAGTGGACGTATTTCTGCAAATATGATGACGATGATGGGACCTATAAGGCTAGATAGATCTAGCCTTTTTGTAGATAGAATATAAGGGAGCGGAAAATGTTAACTTGAATGATTGTCGTGTTATATTTGGATTAGACGAAACGATGTATGTCTAAGGGAGAGGAGAAGCTTCGTCAAATTCACTATGGAGTTTTGAAGCTTTTTATTTTATTCAAAAAGTCACAACGACTTTATTTGTAAAGCAGTATAATTTGGGAATTCTGGCAACCATTTTATTGCAACTGAATTTTTTTTTTTTAACACCGGCAATGTTTGTTACAGCCAATATCGCATATCCAATTTTACAACAAAAAACAATGTTCCTGGGAAAGCTGCTGAATTTTGCCAATACAATAGGTTTCATAACGCGAATCGTGCAATTTTTTTCTAATATTATGCTCACCAATATTACGTCTATTATTACAAAAAAAAAAAAAACTTTTTACAAAAAAATACAACCGACTTCCAGATAAAAAACACAACAAAGTATAAAATAACTTTAATTTCGGAAGTCGGTCTTTTTATTGTTTTTTCGTTTTATGACACTGACTTCCATACATAAAAAAAAGGTTCCGACGAATTGAGAACTTCTTCCTTTTTTGAAGTCGGTTAATAACAGCCGCACGGGTCGATCAAGGTTAAGCAACGCTTGCCAAGGATGGTCTGTGGATGGGTGACCACCTTAAAATACCGAGTTGCCTCCGTGCCTCGGAAAGCACACTTTGGCAGTCGTTACAGATTGTCAGAAGCCAGTAAATTTGACTACAGTCTCTCAGTCAGTGGAGGTCTGGTAGGCAGCCGCTCCATGTAAAATACTGGTATCCAGCTGAATCTGGTTTGACTGGAAATCGACCCCAATATAGTTGGGAAAAGGCTAGGCAATGATAAGAAAATTTCCACAGTTTCAATCATCCCTCTCTATTTTATCAATAAAATAAGTTTAATCGCGTAAGCAGAAAAGTTAAGCATCGAGAAGAAAATACGCGATCATTCCATTGCTGTTACCCAACAAGTTTCATTCGGTAATTTTAAGTCTGGTTAGCGTGAACACACTACGTTGAGCTATCTTCACGAACCTGAAAGTAAGTTCACAGGTGAGATGTCCAAAGTTTCCAACTCGACGCGAGTAAACAACGCCTTACTTACTGCTGACACGAGTTGGACGTGATACGTAACTAACCCAAACTACGTTTATTTTGCCGAACGGAATATAGAAAATGACCCTTATGTCTTCACGAGGAACTGTTCAAGGTTTTAGTTCGGTTACACGGTACTTGGCGACGGTAACTTGCTACTCCCACTCAGTATGCGAAAAGTTTACCCCGACATTGTGTCATATCAAAAAGACTTTATTATTCTTGGTGATTTTAATGTGGCCAGAAGACAAGCCTGGATGCTTCGTGAATTACGTTTTATCCCCTCGGTTGTCAAGGGACCAAACATAATCACGCCGATAATGGAATGTGGAATCACGTTAAATGAGATCCCCTTGTCTAGCCACTATCAGCTCTGTAACAATAGATTCCATTAGCGTTCAAACAATTGGGACGGGCTCCTAAAGTATTAACTGATACTTTATACTAAACCAACCCCTGGCGAATGTTTAACCGAGCTTAAAATGAGTTCATTCAGTGAGAAAGAAAGATTTTTCAAGATTTCTTTTGAACAAATAGTCTTGCTAGGGCATAAGAATGTTACTTGAGAGAAGAGTGCTTGGTATCGTTGAAAAAATATAGTAGCGTGTGAACGTGCCGTGGCCATTTATCGCTGCTGGCTGGCTATAAGTCAACTGTCACCATAATCGTTTGTTTCATGCTCACTTTGCCGTCGTCGCGAGTGGAGTGTATGGCAATTGAGAGTTACTTGCACGTTACGCCGAACAAGCATCTTCTTAGATTTCTGTAGAATAAGTGCCTTACGTAATATTTAACTTGTGGCGACGGGAATTGTTTTAAAGGTTTAAATGTGATTTACGGTCAAAACGTGTTTATTTCTTTTGTATTATTTCTTGTGTCTCATTTTTTAAATTGAATACATAAGTCTTAGTACCTATATTATTTTTGTTACTCTTTTTACTGCCGCCTTTCATGCAGAGTAATTTAATTTTACTGAATGAAGGTCAGGAATAAATGCAAATATAGTATCTGTCTCAATTATATATTTGATATTTATAAGTATATCAATTGGTATTGTATTTATGTATTTTATATTATTATAATTAATTAGTATTTTTTAAAACGTTTGTACACTGACAGGCCTAAATCTATCTCCTTTCGTTCAATCCATCCAAACTTTGTCTGGAAGAGATTGCCTTGTGCAATAAGACCGCCCATTGTACACTTATTTTATGTTTGATTGTCCGGTTCTTATTATGAGGTGTACAATAAAGTATATAATAAATAAATAAATAAACATGTAACTACACGACTTCCGAATAAGAACAAAATCCTTAGATGGTAAAGTTGCATACGCCCTCACAATAGTTTAAACTTGTAACTTAGTGCAAAGTCCGTTTTATTCAATACGTTGTCGCGACTTTCGCCCGCCATGCACGTCGAACTTTCCCTGCCTGAGCTGTCGCAAACTCGAAATGTAACACATAGCACGTCATGCCCCTAACAACTGTAGAAACATTAAGCTTGCTTGTAAAATATTGCTTGTAAACAACGTAGGGGATACTGTAATTTGTAGATCGTTGGTAGTCGTTAGGGATAGTCAGAAGCCAGATAATCTGACACCAGTCTTGCCAAGGAGTACCGTGTTACCCAGTTAATGGGTTGTGGAGGTCTGGTAGGCAGCCGCTCCACGTAAAATAGTGGTATTTAGCTGAATCCGGTTTGACTGGAAGCCGACCTCAATATACATAGTTGGGAAAAAGTTAGGCAGATGATGGTGTAACAACATTGGGGATAATAGCTAAACTCATGAGTAAGCAGCTAGTCAACTGTTCACGTGACCAGGTTGGGCGTTTCCCCTGCCAAAAAATTACCATTACCAGTCAACGGGGCATTGCTACCAGTGTTCTGGGCAGTTTTAGAATAGAAAAGAATACTCTTTATTATGTACAAAATACAACGTGATCCTTTTGTTATCAATAGAATCGAATAGCATATTATAGTTATTTATGATACTAGTGCGGTAAGTTGGTTTTTACAAACGAGCCGACCATAGTCACGAGTTTGTAAAAACCAATTTCCGCATGTGTGCCATACAACGTTTTTCAACACTTTTACGAGAAAACAACCACCCTTAATGAAACAAACTTAGATCTCAGAGAAAGTTAGATCTACATTTTTCGCCTCATTTTCTCTTTAGTATTAGAATGAGACAAACGTATTGAGCAAAAGCGCTTCCAAGGAGACGAGGACGTATACATTAGCTCAAAAAATGCATTTCAGAAGCCTGTTCGAAAGTTAAAAATTACGCACCATAGAATGGAACGTGTATAGCACTCCTCGTTGTATAGCACCGTGCGTATCCTTTACGGTTTTTTTAAATCCCTTTAAAAAAAAGTTGTGCATTTTTCTTAATAAATTCGTAGATTTATTATTCTAGTTGCTTATTAGTATATTCTTAATTTTGAAATTCACTTTGTATGTTTCTTTTATAATATTATTATTGATATGTTCGCGTTTGACCACAATCTCACCTGATGGAAAGCGATGATGTGGTCAACGATGGAGCACGTTAATTGAAAACTACACTATGGTTTAGTGTCCCTACCTTTATCCCAATAAATTGACTCTTCGTATAAGATAGGACATGTCAGCGAAGCCCCATTAAGAACCTTTTAATTATCAAATAGGATAAGATTGGGTGTCTTCACCTATTTACTCGTAGTTTAGAACTCAAGCGGAATTCTAAGAAACATTAACACGCTGTACGTTCAACATTAATAAGTATGAAAGCATCACGCTTTCACGAAAGTTAAGTATAAAGACGGTTACTGCAAAGTGTAATATTATTCCAATTACTTACCAAGATCGGTATTATCACGTATCAAGACAAGTACATCAACATTCTCGTGTTGAGAATTTGGTATAGCGTGAAGTTAGTGAACACTGAAGACTTTAGTAATTGCGCCTTGGAAGTGTATCGGAGATCGGCAAAGTTTTCAACTCAGCACATAGGTAGGTAGGGCTCTCACACGTTCTCGCCTCACAACTTACCCTTAACGGACTCTGATCGGAAACTCAGCCAATTTATTACTAGCAGCCCGCAGGGAAACTACGAATTAGTTGGCCCACACATCATTTTGTGACTGTGTTGCCCTGTGATAAAGTAGCTTTCACATAAAACATTAATTGAGTATTGGATAAGTTTTATGTGCTACTCAAGACGGACATTAAGTAGCTGTTAGGTAAAATGTGATGTGAGAACGTCTAACGTTTGTGTTTATGACGACAACGAGAATATTGTCAAAAATCAAAAGTCAGGTAAGGCGGACCTGCCAGGGTTGCGGAATCTGTTCGAAAGAGTCACCGCGGCCCTGGAACGCAAAGGGCTTTAGAGGGAACACGGATGGGTTTTAGTCAGTAAGAGTCTGACACGCCCTTCCGCTCCACCCAGAGCGGAAGAACACATTTGATGGTTCCCATCTTTAAAAAAAAAAAAAAAAGGTAAGGCGGATACGGCGACGGATTAAATATATTAGAGAACAGTGATAAACGAGCTAATTATAAAAATAATCAATCACTATAATGAATCACCAATCAATTAGAATCGCTGTAGTCTTAGTGCACTTTCAAAATAACTTTAAAGTATTAAGTAAAATGCCAAGGAACTTTCACTGCAAAGTTTTAAATGTCTCTTCAGTGAAGTTTGCGGAGTCGCCGGCACACTTACACAAGGCCTTATTAAAAATACAAAACTCGTCGAGTCGCTTGCCGTTAGTCATTAGACACTGTGGAAGCAAAAACTTCGGGACACCCGGTGCTTGCTTAATGTAGATACATTTTTCTTGTGAAATTTCAGCCGAGATTAATTGACACAACTTTGTCATAAGCTTTTAGGGATGGATGTTTTATTTTGCGGAAGCATCACTGTTCACTTACTTTTAATTTAATACAACATTTATATATTTTTGCCATTTATATATTTTTGCTGCGGGGAGAAAAAGTACCTTAATGAGCTTAAGGAACATTGATAAGGTTTCTAAAGCAGAAGATAATGGTCTTATTTAATAGAGACTAAATAAGATGAAGCTTACTCTTTCTTAATGACTTTACTCGTAAAGCCCTGGGAGTCAGTTTAGAAACAGCTTTAGATATTTAATGCATCATATTCCAGACTTCTCTCTGCTCAGTTAGCAAAAGCAACGAGTTTACTAATTAATATCTAAGATAAACCCGAGGCAAATATTCAACTAGTAGGTATGCGTGTTTGTAAGCGAGGGGTGCTCGCAGTAAATACTAACTTGCTCACTCCGGTATCGCTTTCTTGTAAAATATAGGTGAAGTTAGAGTAGTTTATTTAATGGAGCCGTCGCGTGTCGCCGACTTTCGCCAGTAGAGTGTAGGTACTCAACTAACACCCAATCCCGAAGCAATCTGAAGATCGATCAGACGATCAGTTGTTACTCGCAACAACAAAGAATGCCGTAAAACTAGATACAAAATAGCGACTAAATAACAAAGCATTTTACTTCTTTAAGTAGAAGTCTTTACGATGTCTTCGAAGGTTATTTAGATTTTCCAACAAATACTAGATACTACGTAGTACAAAATGCAACTTCCAGGAGAAGAAAAATGTAAAATAAATCTACATTTACTTTGAGATTAACTAGAAGTACGAACGAGTATGAAATCCTACTGCTAACAGCAAATTCAGAGTAAAAATAGAATTAACGGACGGTTACTGCTAAATCCACTTCTATCAGGTGTATTAATTTATAGATACTGTAATTATAATGTGATTTAGGTAAACGAATATATGAGGTTATATTGCGGCACCCGACAGTACACAATTTGTAATATTAATCGGTAATGTCATTAGTATTTTCCTACATTTCATCTAACGCCGAATTGAACGATAATTGGGAATGTGGGTCGAACAATTTTAATGGAAAACCGTTTTAGACGTCATACGGTCTAAAATGCGTTGGCGTGTTAAAAATGTAATAGTCCAATGTGCAACGAATTGCTCAATCGGCGAATTGGCAATATGAAATACGAAAAGGACAATTTTATTGCAATTGATTTATTGCTTTCATTTGTTTGTTGGTTAGCAATAGGCAAATTGCTATGTCAAATATTAATCGGACAATAAAACTAATATTTTCGTATAGTTCAGTGAGCTAACTACACTCAAATCGAAACCCGACCAATTATGACCACAAAGCTAATCTGAAGATTAACTCGAATTCAATATTTTAATGGAAAAATAAAATCTTAGATAATCTCTATTACTATATTTACAGTTACAACATTCGATTGATTTTTTGTAAAACCACAATATTTTTGCGTATCTCCATATATTTTAATTTTCAATCGTCATATCATCGTTTCAGTCAAACCCAGACCTTCAGTCCTGGACATAGGCTTCCTCGCGCAAGCGTCGCCGACCGGACCTATGCTTCTCACATCCCGCGGCCTCCACCAGGTCATCTGTCGACCTTGTTGGATGCTTTCTAACACTGCATTTCCGGTACGCGGTCGCCACTCAAAACCTCCAGTATGGATAAAATATCAAAATCTTACCTCAGTCCAGGAATAGTAGTAAGCAATTGTCCTTCAGCGGTGACCCAATGCACGTCCGGAGGCGGATGGCCGGTCGCTCGACACAACGCATGGGCACCGCGCGTGGTGGGCCACAGAACGCGCGCCGGTGGC
>NDFZ01004880.1:0-78933 GCA_002192655.3 Mamestra configurata
TTCAAACCGAGAGCGGCACGTTTGTATGAAGATGTTTTACTGTATATTTATCTACTGTGCTTTAACTTCATTACATTGGTAAATGCAAGAGGCACAGAGGAGTTAATTAATGCAATACGGGGCACTCTGTAAGATATTAATTATAAAATGATCTGGACAGTTCACGGCCTGATTCAAATAAACGCTCTGGTGGGTCCGAGTGGCAGTACTTTTTGCTTCGACTTCTTTTATGATTGATGAATTTGTGTAGATGTGGAATTGATCATGCTGGATTCATTTACTTATACTTGCTCTATTGTATTGCAATTTAATGTATTTATTTATTTAACAGTTTATGTACACACATTTAACAAATAGATAAGAAGAAGGATAAGAAAGAGCTGCAAAGTTTTTGCACAGCTGCAATCTTTAGGACTACTCTAAGTTCGTCCCAAGTTACGCTTGAGCCATTATAGTTTTGAGTTTTTTTTAACTGTTGAGAAGCACTCGTTTGACCACTATCTCACCTGTTGGTAAGCGGTGATGTGGTCGAGGATGGAGCACGCTTGCCTAGAAGTAAACCTATTCACTCTTGACTTAAAGACTCCCAGGTTTAGCTATCAAGAAACACAGACTCAGGCAGGAAATTCCACTCCTTCGCTGTACGCACAATTCGCCATATTGTAGGTAGTTACTTAATAAACTGTATGTTGTCGTAAGAGGCGACTAAGCCCGGAGTACACGGTGGAGCATACGGTGGAGGTCTGCCCTGCTTGGGCGGAGCACCGCCGTGTCCTCGTCGAGACGATCGGCGGCGGCGACCTCTCGCGTCCGGCCCTGTTTGAATCCATGGTCCGGAGCGCGGAGGCTTGGGAAGCGGTCACTTCCTTCTGTGAAGCAGTAATGCTAGCAAAGGAGGAGGCGGGCCGTGCGAGGGAGAGACAAGGCCTTCGCCCCAACCGCCGCTACAGAAGAAGACGCCTCGGGCGTCGGTAGTCGCAGGGCGATCCCCGGCCACCATAGGCGCGGGTCTGCGGACGGCGAGCGTTGGGTGGCTCGCTGTCCGATCACCATCAGGCCCGGGTCGATGGCGCGTTGTGTTTCACACGCTCCTCAAAGAGATGTCAGCATAGAAGACGGGGCCCGCTAGGGCCAGAGCCTGCCAGGGTTGCGGAATTTGTTCGAAAGAGTCACCGCGGCCCTGGAACGCAAAGTGCTTTAGAAGGAACACGGAATCTTGATTAGATTATAATTTCTCGATATGATATAAAAGAATCGTTTTTTATACAATAAATCCCATCCAAATTCAATAGTTTCCAATATATCTGTGTCTTATTTAGAAAAAAACAGTTTACAATTTCACGCGATATTTTACAATCTTACGGCGTTTGCCATTTTCCGGTGACATATATATTCTTTTCTATCGTGCTTGTTAGGGATCCTAAGTTTTCTACTAATTTTCTGTTTTTACCCAAGAGAACCCGTTATTGGCTCTATGTTTTTTTAGAAGTTTTATTTTTTACAGCTTCAAGTGACTGTAGACCTGAGTATATGGTTTCAATTTCAACTTGATACCTTCACGCGTCCCCCAGATAAAGAGTTTTGACAGACAGACAGACGGGCGGACGGACAACAAAGTAATTTGACGTTTTATCCTTTAGAGGTACGGAACCATAAAAATAAATAAATTACGAATTCTTTTGCTCAAACACCCATGACCTTCCAAAAGCTTCAATCTCTTAATCGGAACGCATAACGCTGTGGTATGTGGTGCCGGTCACCTAATCGTGAACATAGAAATGATGGAAAATGTAACACGTCAGTATAGTATTTTGTTCCAATGGTCCAGGTGTCCATCACCGCAAAACGCAGTGTTGGCATCAAGAGACCATTGCGTACAAAAGCAAATCAAAAATTGTTGCCAACATTAAACAAAACCATACCGTGTACTGATGTAATGTACAAACAAAGTAAGATAAAAGTAATCTCATTTACCAACATAATAAAAATCTCTTCCTTCGCTTTATTTTCACTCATTTAAATAATCAAGCTATCTTCATTCGCGTAAAAGAAACTTGAGCACGTTTAAGACATTACCATAGAGCATAGAAAGCTGCGTTGTTGGTAGCGACTAAGGGAGAATACACATACCAGAACTACAATATAAGCACAACAACAACCAGATCGATCCAGCCCGTCCCTAGCTGTCCTCTCCCCAGCGACGCCCTAAGCCGAGGCCCGTACCCCACAGAGGGTGCCCTTAGCGTGTAGTCCAGTAGCATAAAACGCACTCTATGTAGACAGGCATATTATAAACTGGAAGATTATATCCTTGATAAAAATGCTTGGCTAAATGCCGGTCCTGCTCCACAGCCTCAGCCGCTTGGTTCCACTAGTTAGGTTTTATATTTGGAAGAGATGCTCACCCTCTTTTATGTCTAATAATAATACTATTCCGCATAATCTTATATTATGTTTGGAATAAACTTTTCTTTTTCTGTATTTTCAGATTGATATTCATAGTTTTATATAATTTAGAAGCAATTTTTATTTCAAGTTCTGTAAATGTGAGAACCCTGGACCATTATGTTAATAGATAGTTTCCTTGTTTGACATGAAATAGCAGGGGCAGTTGAGGGTGTGTCATGCTCACTCCAATGTCTCGCTGATGGTGGCGCGTGTATCGGATCATTCAGTTCCCTTCAAAATGGTTGAGCTGAATGGTGCTGATGCACGCGTCATGTTCGTGAACGGGCGCCGTCAGTGGAGACTGGTCATCCCTTGGTTGCCACTGCCTCATTTTAATATTTCATACTATAAATTGTTTTTTTTCTTTCTTTACATTGTTCTCATATATAGAAGCAACAAGGTTTATGTAACCAGGATTTTTGTAAACATAAAATGATTTAAAAGAGTGTCCGTGGAGTTTCTTGCACGTTCTTCTCCATAGAGATCTACGCTTGCGAACGTGCAAATAGCTTCATGTTTTTGACGGACTGACTTTGACAATTCAAAAGTACCTGATAATGGTTTATTTGAAATAAATGCTTTGACTTTTGACTTTTTTGACTTTTGAGTCGCTTAGTTTGTAAGTTTTTTATAAGCCCTGGCTGGAGGCTTTAATATTATATTGAGGCCACCACAGGCAAGCCCGATTAAGCAGTCGACAGCCTTATAGGTTGAACTGCGAGAAGCCAAACATAAAAAAAAAAAATTGCACAACAACAACACGATGATACATGACGACACGACGTTGTATGTGTGGTCGGGATATCCACCACGCCGCAAACACAGTGGTGCATCAACGCAACGGCACCGCGCGTGGTTGGTCAATCTGCTGTCTACATACGCTTCCGACAACGCTACCATATCGACGTTTTGATGTTACCACAACGCATCTACAAAAAGCTGCAGATGTTGTGTGGTTATGGTTCGTGTGTATTCTTTTCAAAAATCCAAATCTATCTGCCTAGCCTTTTCCCAAATATTTTGGGATCGGCTTTGATCGTAGCTGGATGCAGCTGAGTTTTTCTATTTTCCAAGGAGCGACAGCCTATCAGATCACCACAACCCAGTAACTCGGTAACACGGTACCCCTTGGCAAGACTGGTGTCAACAGAGAGTTCTGATTATCCGTTACGACTGTCCAGGATCTACAAATGGCAGCTGGGATCAAAGGCTTAACGTGTTTTCCGAGGCACGGATTAGTCTTTCGGCCGGTTTAAATAACGTATCTACCTTTCACCAACTGTCAAATTAGTTACAAACAGTAGCTGAAACGTCATGTTACTAAGAAAATAACGTTTTAGCTATTGTTGGTTACTAATTTGACAGTTGGTTAAAGGTAGATACGTTATTTAAACCAACCGTTATTGAGACAGGCCGTTAGCCACCCACCCACGGATCGGCAAGCTCTCCTTAATCTCGAAGATTGAACTGCGCGGCTTTTAATATTTAGCCACGAAGTTCTCCTTTGAGCAACAAGATATGCATGCCATTGCTCATCCATTACTAGTAACATAGTAATATTCAGAATCGTTACGGGGCGACAATTTTATTTCAATCTCTAAACGATGAAACTAAGAAACGAAATTTGTACGGCAACATAAAATAATAACCGCAACGCCATCTTCGACGAACTAACAACGAGATCCTGCATCGCGCAAGCAAAGTTCTCCGTGCGATTTGAAGATATACAACAGTCCGTATATCAACTATTGGCCCACCACACACAACAACCGTCTGGCCGCTGATTCATTTCGTTGCTCTGTGGACATAACTAAATCCTATTTTCATAAACCTTATCAGAAACTTCTAGATCCTGGTCCTATGTTATTGTAATGTAAACTTGTTAACATACATTATGTATATATATTACGTAAATCCGGTGTTTCTTTGTTTTTTGACGACGTCGTGCTCAAGTGTCGGAAATAAGTTTAAATGAGACAATGCTTATGAAAATTTTGTTTGTAGATTATGTTGATTTGTCTCCTGTAGAGAGCTCAATCTTTCTCATCTTTTCAAATACGTTTACGACAGTGTGCAATCTGGGAATCGAATTCAGGACGCGGCGGTAGTGTGGAAAACAATATCGTAAACGTTTCCAAACGTCTTTTATAATGCGCACAGCAAAGGAGTGGAACTCTCTGCCTTCGTCTGTGTTTCCGAACGCATACAACCCTAATCTCTTCAAAATTAGAATGAACAGGCTTCTTCTGGGTAAGCTCGCTCCATCGTCGACTTTGTCTCAGTCATCTATGACTTAGACTAGAGTCAAGAGCAAACCCATATTAAATAATAAAAAATAAAAAAATGTCGGAGAGGGTAGACTGTCTAGGTATCATTAGCTATGATATTGGAACTGCGGTTGGCGTACTATGGGTACAAACAAACGTTGGTTAATGCGCAAGAGAAAATACGTTCGTATTTCCATCAAGTTTAAATTGACACTCGAAATCGCAAAAACGCAAATCGCGACAGGTTCTACATGTGTTATTTCTCAATCGTAACCAACAAACTGAACTCAGCTTTGGTCGAGCACGATGTTCTAGAATCTGTCGAGCACTTCCACCAGGTGACGCTGGCGACCCGATTAGTTAACTGGCCGACTAATTTCCGACAAATATATCAACCACTGCATCTTTCATAAAGTGTTTTATGCAAACAAAAGTAATCTGGTTCAAAATACATTAAGCTTAGACTAAAACTACAAACATTTAATATAATTCCTGTGTAATTAGCAGAGATCAGAATAGGTAGACTATATTAATCATAAATGGCATCATGACAATTAAAATCCGGGATTATATAACATGATGTGGACTTTGATTAAAGTAAGTTACAAATGATTGATTTGAAGAATCAAAAGGAGAAAGAGTTGTGCGAAAACAAAGCAATTTAGTTTAACAGTTTGAGTAGGTACGGAACTCTAAAAACATAATAAGATTCTTCAATATAATCATTTTGTTCAAATGTACTCAAAGCGCAATAAGTAATATGCAATTTCTTAAATCCCGGGATACAATCGTCTGGTTTATGATTCCGGGATTTTAGAGGAGGTTATTATCAACTCTATGTTACTTACTTTCACGAACATTAGGTAAATATAGTCTACCTATTCCGATCTCTGGTAATTAGAAATAGTGTTAGCCCACTTGCTATAAATCTTTGTAAATTTTGAATTGCTCTCGTTGCTCTTGAATTAATGAAACGAAACCACAAACGGAATAGTGAATGATGAACGAAGAATTAAATAATAGAGAGATACGGAACTTTTGCGGTTTTATCTTTCAGTCACTGAATTCTAAACGAAAGGATTCCAAAGAGTTTCAAGTTTTCAATTTGAGATTTTATGGTTTCAAAGTTTAGAAAGGATTAACAGCTTTTTGGATTAGCTCTTTGGTTCTGTTAATTCTTTTGATTGAATGTTTAATTTAGGGTTTGGACGTAAGCCCTAGTGGCTGTACATCGCTCTATGTGACTTCGTAGAAATTTGTATTCTGTATAAAAACGAGGAGTTTGTGGCTGAATTATGACTGTCACACGTTTCGATCTTTGAGGTAAAGCAGGGCTTACCGAGGTCGGTCCCAGGATGGGTAACCATCTATTTCTTACCAAGACTCTTCCGTGCCTCGGAATGCTGTTAGTCCCGGCTGTCATTTCTAGATCTTTGACAGTCGTTACGGATAGTCAGAAGCCAGAAAATCTGACACCAGTGTTGCCAAAGGTAACATGTTATCCAATAATATAGTTGGAGAATGCTAGGTTTATTAATAAACTGGAAATAGAAATTTCTAAAGAAGACTTAGAAGGAATTTCATTAGCGAAGCAACCACCACGTGGAAAAATCGTGGAAGGGAGTGACTATTAATAGAAAAACCTTATTCAAATGAATCATTATAGTTTTCTGCACCATGCAAAGTAATGTTACGTGAGCAACAGACTTGGTGTGACCTTGCACTTTGTTATGCAAATTGTATAAATGGGTGGTGAACTTATGGCTTGTGCAGACTGGCGGACGGGACGGCAGAAGATTTTGTATTTGTCAATTGAATTTACTAGTTATACAATCGAAATAAGGTTTATGTCGTAGTGAAATAGCTTATACCGTTTAATTGGTTGCCTGGCCTTTTCATTTAACTGCGCCGATTTTTCAGCGACTTTTTATTTATTTATTATATACTTTATTGTACACCTCATAACAAGAACAGGACAATCAAACATAAAATAAGTGTACAATGGGCGGTCTTATCGCACAAGGCAATCACACATCACACATCACATCTTTGGTTCAATATCGTTTAATGACTTGCCCATGTCACTAATTAAAAGACGCAGTTCAATGAAAAGGCTCGGATTTTGCTGCGCTGCATAGGGTAAAAGCCGGATAGTTGCGACACTTTTTATAAAAATATATAATTATTATATATTTAGTTAGTTGTCACTTTATTCATAAAACGGGTAGGTACTTTGGTTTATTATCTTCAAATTTGTGAAAGTAAAGAACATTATTTTTGATATTTCCAGAATATTGGCGATTTTTGTCGACCTCTAAATTTTGTGACATCTATCCCATATGGGGGTTAATTGCCCAATCCATGTAAATTACGTTTAGGAGGTGCCCCGCCGAGAAAGAAGATTTTTATCGCGCAAAAACTTTGTCGTTGTAAAGTCTCTCGATTGATAAATAAAATAACATGTGATTCATCCACGAAGCTAGAGTAATTAAAATCGAGGCAACTATACCCCTGGGGCAACTATCCTGGTTTTACCCTATATATATTTCAATGCTCTGTGATTGGCCGACAACTGCACTGCAACGCTCCGAGGCCGATTATGGAGCATTGAAAAATATGCCATTACATTGGATAACTATTAAATTCAACTGATATATTTATAATCCTCTGCCGTCCCGTCCGCCAGTCTGCTCAGGCCATTATACTGCGTGGCATTACATGTTTATTGTTTAGGTTTTTTTTTCATTTTCTTTAGAGGGAGTGAATTATTGCGTGACCGTTGAGGGGAACAAGAAGAAAACGTGTGGCACCGACTCCAAGGAACATTTGACAAGGGCAGGACATTGATGATGCCCACTTCATTTCGATCATCACATTGAATTTGCAGTCCTCTTTGCACTCGTGAGCAGTAGTGGCCCAGTGGTTAAGGTCCTGACTTACGAGTAGGTAGATCTTGGGTTCAAACCCTGGCAGGCACATTACTTTGGCTTAATTTACCTGCCAGGGGTGCGGAATTTGTTCGAAAGAGTCACCGCGGCCCGGAACGCTACGGACATTAGGAGAAACACGGATGGGTTTTAGTCAGAAAGAGTCTGACACTCCCTCCCGCTCCGCCATGACCGGAAGGAGTCATTTGATGTACAAAAGTGGTACATCCGTTGTCTGGTTCTAAGGCAGTTTTCCTTCATGAACATCTGCAGAGAACTTAAAAAAGCAATCGTGTACAAAATTAGAAGAATAACCTACACAAGTTATGCGTCAAATATATGCGTCACATCCACGCAAAACAGCCATTCGTTAGCAAAATGCAGAGACCCACGCGCTCGTTTTCAGCGACAGCCGGCGGTGAATATCTCCAGTATATCCCTACCCCACATCTTCGCTTTGTCGGTTCTATATAAATGAATAGACGATACCTCCCTGCTAGCCTCTCCGCCTCATCCTTGAACCCACACTTTGTCGTCACAAGCCTTTTGACGTAATAACTTTACCTAATTGCCAAGCTACCACTCAAGCGTAGATCCTACAACACGATAACCAATCAGCCCTAGCACTACTTCCACCTACGTATACCTTTACTTCATTAAAGTGTCCACAACCTTAATGTATGCACGGAATTGCATTAACTGTGCCACTCGGCCACTAACTCGATTGGGGGTCAAGAGATTAGACCTTAGCGTGCGATCCATTAGGGCTTTGCACGTGTGTGTACACTTTTAGCCTTGGTTCTGAGTTGTGTATTACTTTGTTCTATGAATACGTTGTGATGTAGAGTGGTGTGTTAAGATGAAGCGTTTTATAAAATTCTAAATGAATTAATAGGTAGTGGTGGACGAAGACAGGGCTAGCAAACTGATACAATGCGGATTATATTACAATCATATCTATCAGCACTGTTACAGTAAAGCCATCAATTTTCTTTCTTTGATCCATCTTATCTGCTGCTTTGCTCAATATTAAAGTATGGATGGAATGCGCTACCCCAGGAAGTCAGGATGGCAATCACCAATTACCTTCTAAGTTAAGTTAGGTTCTAGGTTCGCGAGCATATTCGTAAGAAGTTGGCAGTAGTATCGTCACAGCACAATTTTTGAAGTGAAAACTTCTTTAGGCGCGTTGAGCACTTTTTGGGTGAACTTCTTGGGGAGTGAGTCATACCGACATCGTCACCGAACGCTTTCCATGAGCTATATATATACTGTATACATATATGTGTACTTTTTAGGTGAACAAAAATCATGGAACTCGCGTCATCTTCACCGAACGCTTTAGTTTTCACTTCTAGCGGCAGTCCCCAAAGACTGCCCCGCATGTTTTTTTTTCTCATTATTTGTTTGCATCAACTGTTTGAGTATATTCATCCATCGGCTATCCGCGACCCTCACCAGGTCATCTGTTCACCTTGATTGTGTTGTATGTCTAGTTTATACATATTTATCTTTGCATTAATTAAATATTAATCGCATTTGTGCTTGTATCTGTTACCAGAAAATTGCAGACTCTGTATAATTTCTCGATATATTATGAAAAACTCGTTTTGTAAAATATAAATCCCATTCAAATTAAATAATTTCCAATAAATCCGTGTCTTATTTAGAAAAAATCGTTTACAATTTCACGCGATATTGTATATCCTTACGGCGTTTGCTATTTCCGGTGACATATCTTTTTTCTATTTGCATCTGCATCACCCAAAGGTTGACTGTTAGAACATATTTGCTGTACATTTGTGTGCATGAATGAAGTATTAAATAAATAAATAAACAAAGTAACCATAGCCTATAACTGTCTCCAGGGTGTCATCTATCTCTGTACCAAAATTCATCAAAATTGGTTCGGCAATTTAGGCATGAAAGCGTAGGTAACGAACAAAGAAACCCATTTTAGTATCAGTGGAATTTTCTATATTTAACTATATTTTACAGGCTAAACGTCTCAACTTTATACAATAGACATTATGTGAAGTAACGAGGTGGAGGTGGGGTAACCTCTAACTCTGTAACGCAGTTTAATTTATGAGATAACTACAATTCAAACCATTTTGTTTTTTTATAGGGTTCCGTACCTCAGTCGGCATAAACAAAACCCTTATAGGATCACTTTGTTGTCCGTCTGTGTGTAAATCGGGTTTGTGGTTTCCGCAACTCCACGACTTAGCGCGTATTTTGCGTTCAGGTTGTCCGTCTGTCAAGACCCTTTTTCACAGGAACGCGTGGAGGAATCAAGCTTAAATTAATATTCAATCCTCAGCCATGCTACCCCTTGGAGCAATAAAAAATCAAACTTCTAAGTCAACGCAATCTAAAGATAAGGCCGTTTATGCTCCGTTTCTGTCGTATATTTTGATGCTCGCAAGAGAATCAAAACCTATAGACTACTTCCCGTTGACCTAGATTCATGAAATTTGGCAAGAACATATCGATAGATCATACAGTGCAAGTACTGGAAAAAGTCTGAAAATTGGAAATTTATAGTTTTATCATATAAAATTATTTTTTACGATTACAAACTTATATTTTCGGTTCAAGAATTGACCGTGACGTATATTGATGTATGGAGAATATTTTTACAACATAGTTATTTTTGTTTGTCTTTCAATCTTACCTGCTATATTTTGCTTCCATAGTTTATTAACTTCCGAAGGTAATGTACTCTTGGAAAAAATCAAGATACTATCGGAACCCTCGTTGTCCTGTTTTGGCTGTATGGCTATTAATTACTTCGTTCAGCTGCAACAATATGATAGCCAGACAACCCAATATTCATCAGTCAAACAATTTAACTTCAGTCAGTATATGTAATAAATAACTAAGCACCCTTCACAGACGCGCCATTTAGCTGAGTGGTCGAGAACTTGTCAGTAGTCGACTTATGACGATTTACTGTCACTTTTGTGTGACATTCCCGTCAGACTGACGAGGATTTATTTCGAGACATTATTTGTTAAAATCTGTCCCTTGGATGAAACGTGAATGTAAGCTGACGTTGATCATTTTGATGATTTACAATCTGTTTTTTTATTTTGGCTAAAGAATAACAGCAACGCTTGCCAAGGTTGGTCTGTTGATGGGTGACCATATTACCATTACGATTTTCCTCCGTGCCTCGGAAAGCACGTTAAGCCGTTGGTCCCGGCTGTCATTTGTAGATCTTTGGCAGTCGTTACGGAATGTCAGAAGCCAGTAAATCTGACTCCAGTCTTGCCAAGAACCATGTTACACAGTTAATGGGTTGTGGAGATCCGGAAGGCAGCCGCTCCACGTAAAATACTGATATTCAGCTGAATCCAGTTTGACTGGAAGCCGACCCCAATATAGTTGGGAAAAGGCTAGGCAGATGATGATAACAATCTGTGTATTTATTTATTTGAAAAATGACAAGCACAAAATTATAGTAGCTGTGCCCGTGTTCAATTATTGTTAAATTTGAATCTCGTACCCAAACGATGACCAGTGATACCATTTATTTTTGATTATTAATACTAAACCTCCGCTGCCGTCCGTCAGTCTATCTGTCAGCGGGCTGTACCTCATGAACCGTAATAGACAGGTAATTGAAATTTTCACAAAGTGTAAATTTCTATTGCCGCTATAACAACAAATCATTATCTTACAGTGAAAAATTAAAGGGGACCCCGTAAATTTTCAATTACTTATACCATAAAATATCGTGATTTTTTTCGGTGTATGGTACGGAACCCTTTTACCAAGTCCGAGTTGCACGTGGCCGTTTATTTTTACTGTTAATTAACCGAAAACTTCTAAAGTAACACTCAAGATATATATTTAACCGAGATCACTAGAATATTTAATTGAAGCACCATATTACGCCTCGAGGTAATAATTTCATCAAGTTTGTTAGAGCATCTCGCCTCAAGCGATTTATTAAACGATCTAATTTGATAACGCTTCGGCGAACAAAGGTTGCAAAAGTCCGCGGAAAAACATGCAAAATAAGGCTGTTTTCGACTACATTGCTGTTTGTTATTCAAGCGGATGTCAAACTTCAAAATTCTATTAACATTTAAAAGGATTAAATATTAATTTTGAACTTTCAAGTCTGCCTCTCCTAGACACTTCGGAACCTTTTTCTTTTTTAAACTTTTGAAACACTGATTGATACGGTTCCGCACCCGAAGGGTACCTAGTCGAAGCAACCCTATTATTAAGCTGTCCGTCCGTCTGTCTGTCAGCGGGTTGTATCTCAAGAACCTGGAAAGGTCGGTGGTGGATGGGTGGTTCGGTTCATGGTACGTAGCCCTTCGTGCGCGAGTCTCATCCGCACTTGGCTGGTTTTTGGGTTCCGTACCTCAAAAGGAAAAAAACTGAACTCTAATAGGATCACTTCGTATTCCGTTTGTGCATCTGTCGGTCTGTCAGTCTGTCATGACGGTTTTTCTTAGGAACAATCATGTTACATGAAATAATTATCAAACTCGGAGGTCTGTTGTCCCTTGGTGCTCTAAAAAAGTTTTAATCTGAGTCAACACAATAAAAAATACGTAATATTTCATAGTTTATCTATGGTTTTAAAGAACACGTTAAAAATATATTATTCATGCGAATCCCTTTGCATGCGATTACGACTCGCACTTGGCTGGCTTTTTTTATTGATATTATCGTCATTGATATAAAAGAATTTTTCCTTTGTCATTTCTACTGAGTCGAGTAAGTAATAGTAAGTAATTAGTAAGTAAGTAAGTAAGTAAGTAATTTATTTATTTGTGTAAATAAGGTACAGAAAGTTCTTAAGCAAAATAATTACAGATCTCTTATTCTGCCTGTAATTTCGGCGTGCAAATTAGTCATAGAAGTTTAGTTTTTATTACATCATTTCAAGTCAAAATTCGTGCAAACTGTCAAAGTTAATTAAAATGAATTGATATAAATTAAAAACAAATTAAATTATCCACATAAATTGAAATATTATATTTCAAGTATCATTGCTACCGGTTTACAACTTATAATCTAAAAACTCAGGTACACTGCAAAAACATTTATTAATAAGTAGATTTGTTAAACTACGCTTAAATTTAGTGAATGGTAATGTTTTTATTGTACTCGGAATGTTATTGTACAATTTGATGCACATAATATAGCTGTGGTTGGATGTTAGCGTGAGATTCGGTTTTGGTCGATGCTACTTGTCAACATTATGTGATCAAGGGGCGTAATAACTCGTCGCATGCTCAAAAAGTCCCTTATGTTTGAAAACAAATATACATGACATACATGATATAGTGGAGTGAAGAAAGTTTTCCTGAAATGATTCCTCTAAAATTGGTGTAGATAAACAGGGCAATTGTGCCGCCGGTTCGTACGAACGCGCTCTGTTATACGGCTTTAGATAAAATGTCTTTAAAAAAAAAGGCAATTTAATTAAAGTAAGAGTTTATTATTTAACCACCTTACAGACACTTGAAAATAGAGATATTTGGCAACCGCTTGTGACTGAGGTCGGGAATGGACTGAAGCGCACAATTCTGGGACGCGCTGGGCAAACTGCTTACTGATGACCTAAGCATGACGGTCATCTATTGGGGTGCTGAGCTAGTCTTAAGAGTCTAATATAGCAGGGAAATAACAATTTGCAATAGGGAATATGCATGCAATTTTTTTATTTGCAAAATAAAATACTGATTATCTCTAGTAAACAATTATGAAAGAATTTTTAAAATACCTTCATCAGCGATGAATTTATTAACCTTCGAAGTTGACAATTAGAAAGAGAAGTCCGATACAAACTGTGACGTCAAATACTATGTCGCCTATACAGCTGCCATACAAAACAGCGTTTTCGCGAGAGGGACAAATATATTTGTTTAAAATAGTTTTATCTCGTTTGTTTTTTGGTCAATTTCGATTCTCTTTTCACTGTTAGTATTATATTTTTGTATAATTCTAGATAAACTGTTTAGATAATAAATATTTTTTTTATGCATGTTCCCTAAATGAGTAATGGATGTTCATGGAATTATATGAAAATTTTCCTGCAAAGACCGGTTACAAAAAATATCAGTGAATAATTGCCCAGGAAGTCGCTACAGGGGTAGTCATTTATCACAACAGAAAACAAAATGTCCGGAAACATACCTACACAAAACAACAATTTATTTTCCAAACGTAATGTATTTTTTCCAATTTTTCACCATCAAAGGGTGAAAGATAACATTGTGTTGGACTCTAACGTTTATTGTGATGTCTAGTATGTTTAATATTTTTGATGTGAAACATCTATAGCCGCGGGTAAAAACGATAGTTGGCGTGGCGATGCATGCTGTGGCGACGCGTCGTTATACGATGGTCTATATGTGTTTTTTTTAATTATGCCATATTTAGTTCCTGTCGTAATCTGTTCTTTTATGCATATTACTTGTACAAAATAATTTCGATGTTTCACATCTGCCAGACGTCCCGTCACGGCTCACAATTTTTTGTTTTTTTTTAGTCCGTGCATGTACCTAGGTTAAAACGGGCCACTTACTCGTATTTACTTCGGCAAACACGTAAGTAGCGTAACAAGAAGGCCAAAAATAACGTATCGTTTTGAAAGTTGGAAGTGGTGACGGGCGTTTTCGGGGACAGTGTTTATGTTTGATGTTCAAAAAGTGTTCATTTTCTCATTTTAATAATAAAAAAAATGGTTTTAATAAGTAAAGTCATCGTCATTATCAGTCGAATGACGTCCACTGCTGGACATAGACCTCCTCTAAAGGTGGGGTTTGCCATATTCGCTACGCTTGGCAGGCGGGTTGGCGATCGCAGTGTAGCAGTTGCAATGCACAGAGAATGCTGCTGCCCATTCTCTGGTGAGTAAAAGTATAGTACAAGTAAAAATAATGACTTATGAAAGTAAAAATTTGACAAATTCTTGTCTTTGCTTCTAACACTTTTATCCTAAAGACTTCAGCAGACAAACGTGAAACGACCATTTCTTTTGTTATAAAAGCGGGCACATTGCGAAACCGTTGCACCAACACGTTTTCGTAGATTTTTTTTACGAGGAGTCCTGATTTTTTATAAAGACTGTGGCGCCTTTAAACAAAATGGAATGGTGGCAAAATACGATATTTGAGTTACGCTTCATGGAAAACCAGTGTGAAACCCTAGAGCTAAAAGGATTCTAAACTTAACTTCATAAAATAAATAGAGATGCGTCAGATAATTCTCTTCTTTATTTAATGAACAGTACCTATTTTAATACGTTTAATTAGAGTAATTTCTTCAATGTGGTATAAGAGTTACTTAACCCACAAATGAAGGGAAATACGTAGAAAAGCAGATTATCATTACTTTGCATTAAAGTAATGACAACTAAGGTCACCGAACTTTAAATAAAACGGAGACACAACCAAAACTATTCCGAAAAAAAAAATTTATTTAGAAAGAAAGAAAGAAAGAAAAATGTTTATTTGGGACTCGCACAAGACAAACAAACCAGTAAAATAAAATAATTATCTGTGCGAGGCCAAAATGGTCCCTATCTCAGCTTATGCTGTGATATCTAGAAAATAAATAACGCAGCGCGTATTTCTTATTTATTAATAATTTATTTATTATTTACTTTATTGCACACCTCATAATCAGAACAGGACAATCAAATATTAAAAAGTGTACAATGGTCGGTCTTATCGTACAAGGTAATCTCTTCCAGACAACCTTTGGATGGATTGAATCAAAGGAGATAGATTTAGGGCTGTCAGTGCACAAACGTTCTAAACAATACTAATTAGACATAAAATACGTAAATACAATACCAATTAATATACTAATTAATATCAAATATACATATAATTGAGAAAGTGAAAGGTAATGCTCCTTCTCCATTATTTTAAATGCTGGTAGCGTTTGGACACGCCTCACTTCTATGGGTAATGCATTCCACAAACGAACTGCTTGTATACTGAAAGATTTGTCAAAGAAGGAAGTGGAATGCATACGAATACTTAGTTTTAGATTCTCCGATGATCTCAAAGAAGAAATTCACCCAACTGAACAAGGAAAATAGAAAAATCGGAGGGTATTTTCAGAAAAAATGTAAGGTATTTTCCTCATAACATTCACTATTAACTGATAGGCCTATTTGTTATTTATGAAATCCGCCCACCTATTGACCCCAGGTAAAGCTTGGCTTTCTGGCACACTAATCATATTATTAGGTCCCTTGGGTACTGAAACTGGCCACTAAGCAATTGTGATTTTCAGGATTTTATTTAATTTTTATTTTATTTTGACAAGTACAGTGACAGACTACATACTAAAAACAATTCATCACAGCCATGACAACATACATTATGTGAATCTGGGGCCCAATTATTACTGTACACAGCGTTCAATATTTAATAAGCTTCATTAGTGACATTTTACAAATGTTTAACATAATCTGAAAAAAAAAAAACTCTTCCAACTACAATTTATAAAGTATTTCTAAATTCGTTGAAACTGCTCAAAAATAAGTCTACCTTAGGGCATATTGCATTATATTGACTGCACATTCCGGACAACGGGTTATTTTCAGAAACATTATTGTTACTAGCCGGAATACTGAATAATTGTGGAGTGCGCACAGATCTAGTTGGTATTTTAAAGTTTATCTGTTTTTGTAGGTAGGTACCGTCAGACGTAGGTATGTGTACAAAAGACACCATTGCTGCTACAAAAATCAAGGTTCTGTCAAAGTCATTTTGTTGAATGTGCGGGTGGTTGACCGTACTTTTGTTATGGATGAAAATATCGCGATTGTGTGATTTTCTGATGATGTAATTTTGATGTGTCTGTAGGAACAGTCGAGAATTATTGAAATTTAGTTAAAGTACATAGCATAATAACTTGCTTTTTTTTTTTTGTAAGGATGTGAAATCATCAAATGACTTCTTCCGCTCTGGGTGGAGCGGAAGGGCGCGTCCGACTCTTACTGACTAAAACCCATACGCCGCGGTGACTCTTTCGAACAAATTCCGTAACCCTGGGTAATATTTTGTTTGGAAACTGTATTTTACCGTGAGTCATGTTCTGGAACGTGGTATCGTACTCACATTGTCCCATTTTGACAAGTTGTGTTGTCAGCGACTTACCTAGGTCCGTAACCAATTGATCGTTTTCCATATAAAATAGTATATTTCGCTATTTTTGCTATTTTCCGGTGACATATACACCGACGGACACAAACGCAAATCAAAAGCTAGCTGTTAATAATATATAAACATCAAGCACTACTAATAAATTGTACAATCCATATCCACATGCCCAAGATACTGGAAACAATCAACATGATTATTTACCTACAATTTGCATTTCGCATTAAGCATTCAATTAATAAAATTGCAAAAGATAAAACAATTGTTTTTTCATTCCCCATGCACAAGTGTGCCACAAATTGTTTCCTTTCATAAAAAGCACTATCATTAATTAGCAATTACGCTCATGACGTGTTCCTGATGTTAAATTGCTCGCTTAGCATCTGGTTTACACCGGTATAAACCGATTCGCGCTGGTTCGCTCCGGTTGAGACTGGTAATAACCGGTTTAGAGCGGTGTTTGGCGGGTAATGCAACGGACGAATTGTTTTTGGTGGTGTGAAAGTCAGTGGAGCTGAAAAGCCGATTGGATTGATTTAGGGAGTAGTGTTAAGGTATTCAAATCGCCATGAAAACATCAGTTGGTTCTAAGTAAATTTTATTGTGATCTAAATTATGTTGCTTGTACGTTGCTTTTCATTGATAACTAACAGATTTTAATAAGTCACTTATTGCTATTTATTCACGACTAGTGACCCGCCCTGGCTTCGCCGGATGTATATTTCTTTAAAAAAAAAATCTCTCCTGACAATAATTAACACAACAAAAAACAGTAACGAGCTTGGGCTAAATAGTAACACCCGCGCGGAATGCTTCGACGTTATGTTACGATTGCCGAGGTCGGAAAGCTCTTAAGCCATTGGTCCAGAAACCAGAAATTCTACACCAGTCTTGCCAAGGGGTGACATATTACCCAGTTAATGGGTTGTGGAGGTCTGATAGGCTGTCGCTCCATGGGAAATACTGGTATTCAGCTGCATCGCATTCAACATAGTTGAAAAATTCATATCACAATTAATTATAATTACCTGGATGACCGAGCTTTGCCCGGTTTTTTTTTTTTGATAAACGTTTTCTAAAAATGAAACCTAGGTAGATCGATTTATCGCCCCCGAAACCCCCTTGCATAAAAAAATTCATGAAAATCGTTGGAGCCGTTTCTGAGATTCAGATTGTGTATACATACATATATACAAGAATTGCTCGTTTAAATATATAAGATTATTTGTAGCTGATAAATGATAATGAATAAACCTCCCTTTTTGTGTACTAAAATGTGACCAAACATTTGAAAAAATAAAGAAATTGGTAACAACGAAAAGGAAAAATCCTTAAACGAACAAACAATTAACTACTAATCCCACAGCAATAAAAGCTCTG
Organism: Mamestra configurata; assembly: GCA_002192655.3. NCBI lineage: Eukaryota > Metazoa > Arthropoda > Insecta > Lepidoptera > Noctuidae > Mamestra > Mamestra configurata. The sequence continues at coordinate 18,172 of NDFZ01004880.1, forward strand.
TAGCTCTTATGTGGAAGGAAATTGGGCATAAAGTCGAATGGCAGAAGGTTTATTGGTACTAAAACCGTGCGGTCGTGTCTGCATTTGATTAGACTACTAATTCCAAGGGATGGGACCGTCCTAAGAAAATGGCTATTGACAAATTGGTTTCATTTAGTCCATTTGGTTCCTTTTGTGTTCTGTTTTTCTTGGTACATGAATTTTGTGTTGTTAGGTCAAAGCCTCAAAGACTCCTTTTTATTTGTTTGCGGCATTCATTTATTTATTAACACTTCACGCACACAAATGTACAGAGGCGGACTTAATGCCATAGGCATTTTCTACCAGTCAACCTTTGGGTGATGCTCGAATGGTGGTAGGTGCAATATGGTGAATAAAAGCGATTGATATTTAATTACCCACAAACATTTAAATAAATAATACAAATATATAAACATGCATGATATTGGAACTATTAGGCATTCTTCATTACTAACAAGAGAGTGTACCGGTTTCAACAACTTTCTGGAAGCTGTAACCCTAAACTTAGTTTTGTTTGATAAACGTATATCTATAGTATGTGTGTTTCTTAGTTACCTACCAACCCGTAGTTTTAGGTTTTTCTGTAATTAGTGAAACTTCTTTTTTTTTGTGCTCCGCCCTGGGGCGGGCAGAGGGGTCTGTCAGACTATTACTGACTAAAACCACCCCAGTGTTCCATCTCCCACCTACGCCGGGGATCGCGGGAAAAGATGCAACTTCCGTAATCCCCCGCTGGTGCCGGCCCGCCTCTGCGGGCCACCTCGCGTCAGCGGGGGGAGTGAGGTGTTTGACTCCCCCCGCTACGTCAAAGAGGGGCACACGGGAACACCACGCGCCATCACCTCGGGTCCGGATGAATGGGGGGCGACGGACATCCCCAAGTCCGGCGCCCCTGGACCCAGTTAGGGGAGCCGGAAGAGGGCAGCGTATGCCCTCCTCCGACGCCCGAGTAATTAGTGGACCTAAGTAGACCTATTTATCATTATCATCATCATACCAGCCGAAAGACGTCCACTGCTAGACATAGGCCTCCCCCAAAGGTGAGAGCGGAAGGTTGCCAAAATCGCCACGCTTGGCAGGCGGGTTGGCGATCGCAGTGTAGCTATTGCAAAGTACAGAGAATGCTGCTACCCATTCTATATGCTATTTATGCATTGGGAATAAATAAGTAATTTTTGTAGAGATTTATTTTAATAGCATATGATTTGATATTCGGCATTGTTAAAGCAATTTTAAAAATAATTATTGTCGTACTTCGATTACTGAGCGATCACTAATATTATACTTGTGTGGTTTTATTCAGCAAGACACCAACATAGTCTCCTGAATTAAATATTCACCAGTATCCTCAAGATAACAAAACTAAGCGACTCAGCTACAAGTTCGCGGCCATACTTTCACTCGTAGCAACGTAGGCCGTGCGTCCACGCTCGTAGCAGCCAGTTCTGTCTCGTAGGCTTCGTAGCAAATATCGCGATGGCTCACGTAGCGTTGCAGCTACGTGCGTAGCAGTGGTTTTTGGGGACTAACAAAAACCGCACCGTTCGACTGTTTGAATTTTAACCAGGGGTGTCATATTCATTCATGGTTTTCGAGGTCGATAAGAATGATAATAGGCTTGAAGAAAAATCCAAGATAGCTCAACGATTATTTTTCATTATTTCAAGATATAATTTTAAGGATAATTAAGAAGAAATGTTCGATTGACAATTTATCAGAGTATAAAAAACTCGCAAGATATTAGTCTTACGGAGCTTGCAATTATACGGTGACATATATATGCTATTTTCTTATGTTATAGAGCGGTAAAACTTTTCATAATTTTAACGTTATCTTAGAAATTTCTTATCGGATAACAAAACTGCGCTGTTTCTGTGAAATGGGAGTGAAGCATCTAATACAATTAATTTTTTGGACAGAAATAATTATTTTAGACTAGCAGCCGCCCGCGGCTCCGCCCGCGTGAATGTCGAAACTTATCCCAAGGGAACATACGCCCGGGTTGAAAAGAATCCTTTGTGTTATTCCAGACTATAATAACAAACATCCATCCATCCATCCATCCTTACAAACTTTCACGTTTATATGACCTTTTAAATATTTATAATGAAATATCTTATATATAAAATTTTCGTGTCACAATGCTAGTTACCATACTCCTCCGAAACGACTTGACCGATTTTTATAAAATTTTATATGAATATTCAGTAGGTCTGAGAATCGGCTACTATCTATTTTTCATACCCCTGAATGATAAGGGTTGTCCACCCCTAACATATTGTTTTTATTTTTTGGACAAAATTTTATATTTTTATTATTTTGTAATGTGGCATTCAAAAATACATTTAACCCTAAATTTTCACTTTTCTATCACCAACCCCTATTTATTAATAGCGATATTAGTTTATTGAGGAAAGCTTTGGGCTATATAACATTACGCTACGGCCAATAGGAGCCGAGCATTTATTCATGTCACGAAGTTGCGTGGGTCAGCTAGTTATAATATAAAACAATCATGGTCACAATTCATACAAAGGCTACATAGAAAATGTTTAAATGAAACAACTGTACTGTAGCAATTACAAGTCGGTTCAGTTATAAAACTGAAAGTATTTAACTACTTATAATATTGAAAGAGTTAATATTTGAGTAGAGCCTTACAAATAAACCCACATATTTTCTATGTAAATTTTATTCAGGATTTCGCAAACAATCGAAACAAATAAAAAGGTGTTCCTTGAGGGAATTACTACCTACCTATGTATAAACATTAAATACAGTATAAAATCATGACGTCCTGCTGTCTTTTTTTTTTCTAAGAATTGGAAATCATCAAATGACTTCTTCCGCTCTGGGTGGAGCGGAAGGGCGTGTCAGACTCTTACTGGCTAAAACCCATCCGTGTTCCTTCTAGAGCCCTTTACGTTCCAGGGCAACAAATTCCGCAACCACGTCTTGCTGTCTTACCAATATTATATATTTAAATGGTTTATTATACGTCTTGACAAAATGGCTTAAGTCTAAGACCTATGACGAAATAGAAAATATAGTACAAGTGATGAGAACATAGTATGCATTTAATACATGTTCCACATTACGCTATGATACTTCATCCGCTAATGGAACAACCCTCACTCCCACACTCACACTCACTACTCAACACACATTCACCCCCACACATAACACACACAACCCAGCGCGTTTTCTTTTTTTTTCATTCTATTTTATTATATTTAATTTTCTTTTTATTTTAATTTTTGCTTTCATTTGTGTTTTCATGTAGTTTAATTCTAATAATTGTATAAATTTACATTAATCCTGAACGAGCTTGAGACAACCATGTAGTCATTATTATAATAAAACTAAGAGAATGGCAGAGCTTCCTAACACAAGCAAACTATTTGCTTAAAAGGATGCTCCATATTGTAAATAGAAATAAGAATTTTAGTTGATGCAATAAACATTTTTATTTTATTTTATTATTATTATAAATGTTAATTAAAAATGTTTTAATGGTTTTAGTCAATCAATCATCAACTGCTCAACAGATTTAAGATCGGACTCTTAGATTTGTATTTAGAGGTTTGACAGATCTATCAAAAAGTAACATAATATTGTCACAACAAAACTATAGGATAGTGAACGAATACGCGAAAGAACGAACGATATAAACTAAGGCTTTGACTAAAAATGCTTATATCATATTTATTAGTTTATTATTTTAGCATATATATGTATTTTATTAGTATTATATATATTATCTGTATATTCTTTCCGAATTGTTAAAATTCAATTTTGAATCTTATTTTTATTTATTGTACACCTACCACAGTATAGTCTTTATAACCCAAAGGTTGACTGGTAGAGAATGCCTTGATGCATTATGTCCGCCCATGTACCACTATTGTACATAAAGTTTAAATAAATAAATAAATAAAGCTTTGAAAATTCGATCAAAATTTATAAAAAAGTTACATTCTTTGATTCATTCAATTTTTCACCTCACAAAGTTTTCTAGACAAAAACCATTTTTCTTCCAATTGTCAAACTATTGAATACAACAGCTGTGGGTGGACCATTTGCAGGATTAAGTAGGTAGTAGGATCCCGGATTTCCTACCTAATAATTAGTTCGAAAGAGTCACCGCGTCCGGCTCTAGAAGGAACACGGAAGGGTTTAGTCAGTAAGAGTCTGACACGCCCTTTCGCTCCACCCAGAGCGAAAGAAGTCATTTGATGATATCCCATCCTTAAAAAAGAAAAAAAAACCCGGATAATATGTACCCTTGGACCATACCTACCGCTGGGAAAAACTAGTAGGTATATTATTTACTAAAGGCGAGTTAAACCGCAGTACCTACTACTATCAAACTATTTTTTCACTATGAAACTGTTTTAATTAACACACTATTTAAAACCATTGGTAGAGTTAACTACGGATCAATTGTACCTTTAAAGGTCTAGTTCCGTGCATCGCGGCCGATCGCAGCCGCGTGCGATCTATCACATTCGACAATATTCACGAGTATAAGATTGTATGGCGTCGTTTCCGAGGTCTACGACAGACGCTTGCGGCCGAACATGGCTTCCGACCAAGTCATACATTTTCACACTCTTGACTATTGACGCATCAGCCGCGCGCGACAGCCGCACGCGATAGATCGCACGCGGCTGCGCTCAGCCACGATGCATGGAATTGTACTTTTACAGACACTCATAATTCGTTTAGCATCTGTGATTTTGACACTTCAAGGCTTTCTGAAAGTAAGTCTCTGATCGTCAATACCAAAAATGCCTTATATATTTTCCACACATTGTATCGAAACGTGTACCATTTAAGTATCAAATCTGTCGTTTACATCGCTTACCTACGTACCTAGTCCTGACATCTGCCAAGCCCAGAAACTCTTCATGTGAGTATTTTTCAAACAAAACAAAAAAAAAACATGACACTGGGGACTCACTGTAAAAATTCTGCGTGATACGAAACATTTATTCAGGATTACATGGTAGGCATTTTTTTTGCCTATTATCTTTTAAACAAAAATCTGTTTTTAAACCTTTGTTACTTTATGCCTTGCGGTGCATATATACATGAAACAAACTCAGATTTAAACCAGGATAAAAAGTTCTGACGGAACTTAAAATGTTTTGGTAAGTTTCTTTTGTTTTTTTGAGTGGCGTCTCGCAGTTCAACTTATAAGGTTGTCGACTGCTTAACCGGGCTTGCCTGTGTTGGCCTTAATATAATATTAAAGCCTCCAGCCAGGGCTTATAAAAAACTTACAAACTAAGCGACTACACGCTAAGGGCACCCCCTGTGGGGTACGGGCCTCGGCTTAGGTTACGTAGGGAGGACAGCTAGGGACGGGCTGGATCGAACTAGGTTTTGGTAAGTTGGCTATTTTTAGCAATGTACATAATTGTTAATATCTCAGTTGTTAATACGGATCCATGAAATATTTTTTTTAGCTTACCTCGTGTTAGCAACTGACTCTGAGTTATATTTTGGTACAATTTGGCCTAAGTAGTACAAAACAAGGTCGCTGTTTGCCTCGATCTCTTTCTTCGGTTAATTTTTCTGAACCACTAAACAGAATTTAAGCAGTTTTCACTAATAAAAAGAGCGATAAACGAGTTAGGATCGTGCATATAAATTACACTCGTACAAAGCCGGAACGGGTCACTAATCCTAATCATAATATTATAAATGGGCACTGAGTTAGTTTGTCACGATTCCGTGGCTAAATCGCTGTACCGATTTTCGTCAATTTTCGTTCAGAGATAGTTGGGCAAAATCTATATTAACGCGAGTGAAGCTGCGGGCGAAAGCAAGTTTTACTATGTTAAAAAAAACATGCGGGGCAGCCTTTGGGGACTGCCGATAGAAGTGAAAACAATAAGCTGATTTGATTTTATCTATCAGGCAATTTACAAATTTACAAATACATAAAAACTTATAGATATGTACCATATACAAGCGAGTAGAAAACATACAAGCGGAGTAAAAATGGGAGGGGAAGAACTCTCAGGGCATCGAAAAATTCGTCCACATTGCTGTCAACGGGAAAAGTGCCCAGAACACTGGCCGCATTGCCACGTTGAATGGCAATGCTGATTCGTTGGCCAAAGAAAAGGCCAGCCCTCTGGACACGTGAAGTGTCGACTAACCGTTTGCTGATTTCACGAAAAACTCGATGAGCACTAGGACCCCGTGGCCCTTGTGAAAACTAAGTAACTTGTGAATTGTATCGTCGAACTATTAGATATTTATTTTTGTATTTGGAAAGCGTTCGGTGACGATGACGCGAGTTCGATGATTTTTGTTCACCCAAAAAGTGCTCAAACCGCCTAAAGAAGTTTTCACTTAAAAAAATTGTAGTGTTGCATAAAGTGGAATAATCAGAATTATTTTTAAAAGGTGCACAATGATTTGTAGGCTCTTTAGATTACTTAAATGTAGCTTGAAAACCTTTTCATGAAATTCGACGCCTAAAGTGGTTCTCCCAGCCTATTGTTAGATTTCATTTCTAAACGTTTTTTTCGGATTGGATGGCGGAAACGGATTGTCACAGGAAAATGAGCATGATTATGTTAACCACAACGAGTGAAATTCCGAAAATATTTTGAAAAAAAAAAATACTGAGGTAACTTCACTACGAAAAGTTGAAAGTATTAAATACACCTTGTTTGAAACGGAAAGGTAAGTTTTTGAAGGCAGCTTAATTTTTAGTGTTTCTTAAATGGTATTGTATACTTATTTCTTTTTTAACGCATTATTGTCAAAGACTTTGTAGCAGTTTGATTTGGTTTTTAGGGTTCTGAAAACTCGGGTGTCTATCTGTCTATCTGTCTGTCACAGCCAATTTTCTCCGAATGTACTGGACCGATTCTGTTGAAATTTGGTACACATATGAACTTCGGGTTCACTTTTGGGGACTACTTTTAGGGAAACTAGAAAATTTCAAAAAAAGTTTTTCAAACTGTACCCAATGATATATCAAATGATAGAGCTGTTTTATATTTTTTTCATAATTTTAAATTAAAACGTTTTGAAGTTATTCAAGAAATCCGACGAAAAATTAACTTTCGCCCCATTATTTCCGAAACTACTGTCCCTAAAATTTGAAAAAAATGCAGTTAAAAGTTCTTTACTTTATAATAAACAAGTTACCGCCCGCGGCTCCGCCCGCGTTTATGTCGAAAATAATCCCAAGGGAACATATTCTCGGGATGAAAAGTATCCTATGTGTTATTCCAGACTATAATCTACCTCTGTGCCAAATTTCATAGAGATCCGGTCAGACGTTCTGACGTGAAAGTGTAACAAACATCCATCCATCCTTACAAACTTTCGCGTTTATAATATTAGTAGGATAAATATATTATATATTCTTAACTTACAAAAATGAAATTCGTTCGGAACCCTTTGCATGCGAGTCCTACTTGCACTTGGCTCAAATAAACTCTTTTTTATTTTCTTCTTATATGGCCAGTTTTTAATAGTTTCTCATTCCAAACTAGATGGCGCTTGGTTTCATTCATAAAAAACGGTGATAACGTGTTTATAATATAAAAAAAAAATCCGACGAATTGAGAACCTCCTTCTTTTTTTGAAGTTGGTTAAAAAAGGGGTCACTTCTGTTGCTTATACTACTAATTTTGCTAACAACAAACTAATTCCAAAAATTCAATAAAACAAGTCATGTTTTAAGAATTGTAGTAAGTTCTTTTAGTTTTATAACAAATTATTTTATGAAACGCATAATTACTTGGTGTTATTAAGGCACTCGTTCCACTGTCACAACTGTCTAGATTGGTTTTGTAGTATTTTATTGCGGAGGTTGGTGTCCGAGGGTACTTTGGTGAAATAATGCTAAGGTAACTTGCCTTCTTCGTGGGTTTGCGGAAACGGGATTTGGGGCAAGTGATAATTTTTTTGGGGTAATTGTTACATTGCTTGGGGCAATTGATATATGGTTTAGAGTAATTGATAATTTGTTTGGGGCTATTTAAAGATTGTTTGGAGTAATTCATTGATTGCTTTCTTCTAGATTTTTTTGGTAACACCTCACGTGGTCGTTTCGTTTGATCAGCTAATTCTAATGCGTGACATCGCTTTTTGGCTTTCGCTATAACTTTTAAAGCTCCGTAGAAGTTTTCTACCTCTATCCTCACCTGTTTGTAGCTTTTTGTTTTTTTTTTCTTGGTTGTCTTGCTGATTTTAGGTAATTGGGTCGGCGTCTTGTGAAATGAATCTGATTTAAGTTTACTCCTTCTTTTTAGTGATGGCGAATGTGACACCTGGTGTCGTTTGCTCAACTGCGATTGGGCACGTTTCAATAACTGTCCAGTGTAAGATTGCTTCGATGAAGGCTTCCGCGTTCTGTCAAATGCCTGTAACTCTCTCGAATCGACTTCATATATTTCAAGTTTACTCGCTGGCATTTCTAGAGTGACTTTCGAAGAGTTTTCACTATTTGATAGCTGCTCGATTTTCATGAATTCAGTTTTCAGTTTTTTAATCATTTCCATGTAGATTACGTTTTTATCATCCTCTCTTGAAGTTTCTGAAATCTTTGATTTCGGTTCCCATCTTTCAAGCAGTCCGCTTTCACTATCAGTAATATTGTAATCTGTTACATCAATGTCTTTATTGGATTGTAATACTAAAACCGGCTGTAATTCTGTATCGACATGGTTATTTAATTTTTTGGATTTGCATCTGTATATTTTTCTTTTTGAAATATTTGATGATGATTTCAATTCTTCTTGGCTTTCTTTTTTGTTTACTCTCGTTTTTTGTTTCTTGGTGATTTGGTCAATTTTCCTGATTTTCTTAGAGTCGTTTGGACATTGGGATCTAAAGGATCTTGATAGATCGGTCAGCTCGGATGTCTCGAAATGCTTTTTACCAGGCCGTGGGGTGGGGCGATTAGGACAGGATGTTTGTTTAATTGGTGGCACTGAAAAAAAAGCAAATTATCCAAATAATATAAGCTTACTAGTCTTCCAAAAAAAAAACAAAATAGAATTACGATTGTGGCAGTCTCGGCAAAAAAAAACTACTCTCAGCTGTCCATGGCAACACTTGTAGCCAATTTCACTTATTTAAATTTTCGCATCACGATCCATCATTTCTCTAAATAATCAAAGCAAAGTTGAACAAACTGTCTATTGCTATGTCATTCTAACAAACCATGGAATGCCTATGTGCAAGCAGTACCACACTACTTGCTACAATTGTAGCGAAAAAAGAGTTGGAATATCACTCTTGGTACGCAGCTGTCGTGTTGTGGTTGAGAGCGAAGTTTTTGGTTTGTTTTTTGGATATATATCATACTTTAAGTACTTAAATATAAGATACTAATACACCAAAATGTTCTTAAACATTTGGGCTTTGTCTTAATATTGTAAGATTATAACTGCCAATAAGTTACTATTCATAAAAATTGCTTGAAAAATTGTAAACAAACTGATGTTGCCAATGTATTAATTACTTCAAAACTCAGAGACCAGCTTTCCGTCATTGTTTTTATTTCGATAAAGTATGAACAGTTTGCGAGAAATATTTTTTTTTTTTGTCGCAATGGCGTCTGGCGGGCTGTGTTCCTATCGTGTCCGGGGCCACGGACTGTTGTGAGTAGCTATTGTCCCGGTACTGAACTTTCAAGTGGAATACTTATTATCACTAAAAATGCACAAAAATGCTAGTCGTTCTATAATTCACCACACGGGCCTTTTTTTTAAGGATGGGAAATCATAAAATGACTTCTTCTGCTCTGGGCGAAGCGGGGCGTGTCAGACTCTTACTGACTAAAACCCATCCGTGTTCCTTCTTAAGCCCTTTGCGTTCCAGGGTCGCGGTGACTCTTTCGAACAAATTCCGCAACCCTGCCAGGACCACGCGAGCCTAGTGCAAGTTGCTGGATGCTTGTCTTCGATTTTCTGGTGGTTTTCCAATTTTCTCACGATTTTCCATTCACTGTTTTGAGAGCAGTTATGAAATGAATTGTAAAATGAGCACAGAACGAGATTTATAGTTTGTTACAACAAGGTCACCATTTCTGAACCACCGAATTTAAAAAGTAAATAAAGTATCCACAGACCTGCTAAGAGCAGACCTACCGTTGGGACGTAAGTATACACTGTTTCCTACCATCTGTGTTCCGATCCAAATAATAAATCTGTGACGCTCTCTTCTCTACGTAGACACCTCTTTTCTTGAGTACCTTATGGTGAACATCCTGAAAGCGTATTGAGGTTTTTGGCTGAATTTCAGCATTCCTTCTTGTAATTTTTCTATGTTTCTGTTTATTGTTTTTAGCTTCTAACGTGTTTTGGGAAGACCTTGATTTTGCTTGTTTGTTTCTCTGATTATTCATGTTTTTTTTTTATTTTATATTTTTTTATGTACTACAAAAAATTTTGAAGAGATGTTACTTTTTTAATTATGTGAAGTTTATGTTTGTTTTCTTTTTATGACTGTGGAGGTTGTAGTTTTTCAAAGAAGATCGTTCGACGTCATATGGATTCTGGGTGGGTCCAACTGGGTCCATGCACGAAGCACGTTTTTTTAATAGAATGGAAATGGACTGCCATATAGTTGAGGAGATCGTGGAATACATGAAGGTGAAGACCAACTGGACATTGAGGGTCGAGAAGTTGGAACAGCGTCACAACACGAACTTCAAGTCGTTTGTGGTGCGGGTTCCGACACAACATCTCGACACGTTCCTAAAGGAAGAGTTTTGGCCGAAGGGTGTAGTCTACCGACGTTTTCGCGGCAGACTACGCGACACCGCGCTGTGTAACTCGACGCCGTCACTTCGTGTGTCTTAGTTTATAAGTTAATTAAGTAAGATTAATATATATTAGTTTATTTTTTGTATGTTTCATTTGTGTATTTTATCTATGGGCCTTAGTTGCCTGATAATAAAGAATTATTATTATTATTATTAATGACAACGTTGTCGCTTGCAACATAATATTTTGCAAAATAAGTTAAAAAAACCGTCCTGCGGCAATGCATAATTATTATTTTAACTTTTTCGCGTCCTTAAAAGCTTTTGGACACGTGATGACGTAATGATAAGTAGATAGAACTGCGGCGTTAGATTATTAATAATATTTGGAAGACGCGGTTAAGACGCTTCTTCTGAAAGGGTTTATCCGGGTTAGTACGACCCTCAAACACAGCTTAGGTGCCGGTGAAATTAAATATTTAGGCACATGGGGTTTATAAACTTGGCAACACACTGGCAATTCCCTTAGGTTATTGCAGGAATATCTACAGTCAACAAAGCTATTTGCTATATAGGCAAACATATTATTTTTCCACTGCACTGCCAATATTTATTTGTAATGTGTGCATTATAACTTTTGATGCTTATGACATACTTACGAGTGTGGTGTACAATAATTGTCTACTCAGCACACTAACAACATTATTTAAAAGTAGTTGCAATTTAGCTGCCTGCATACCAAATAGCTTTGTTGACTGTACAGGTATTTTGGCAGGTAGGCAAGACCAACATGAAAATAATGGTATTCAGCTGCATTATTTTAGCCTGGAAACAGCCTCCATCATAGTTGGAAAATCTTATCCAGACATGCGGCAGTGTTTCAGCCAAGTTTGCAGAGCATAGAGTGACGAGTCCGGCTTGGGTTTACACGAACTATTAGAAATTTATAATAGAATAAATACATAGAATACAATACATATACATACAATGAATACATCGAATGAAATACCTCCGCGACAATGTGCGGAGGTATTTCATTCGATGTATGGTTCTGAGGTGGCTAGTGATTGGATATTAGTTTGTTGTCGCTTGTGACTGGACGAAAACCATAGACTTCACGATATTAAGTTTATTCGCAAAAGATAGACAAGAGATCTTGGTTTACGTTACTACACCTACAGTGAGATCTCACTTCTTTTATAAGCGTAACCGTTATATAGAGTGTTCTGGTAGGGTGGTGAACTGTAAAAACTGCTCCTCTGCACCTCGAAAAACGACTAAAAAGTAAATAAAATACACTTTTCAAGCAGTCTGTTGCAGTTGCTGGCATCGAATCTGTGAATAAACTAAAAAATAATTGGTTTTCTCCGGTCAGGTTATTTTTTAAAGTCATTTTTTTTTTGTTATGATATTGTGTCTTTACTTTATAGCAGCCACAGAATACCATCACGCATTTCTGGAACACCTGTACAGAACTTGGCATTATTTTACATTAATGTTTTTTCTGGGATATTATTTTCTCCTCCTACAATTTGAACATGAATGTATACGTCTTTCTTCGTACCCTCGGGCTATCTCGTTACAATCTCATTTTTTCATATATTATTGAGAAAAAGTAATATTGAAATACCGATGATAATAATATTAAAAAAATGTTATTTCGTAATTTATTTGGAAGGAATGGGTTAGAAATATGTAAAATATCTGCTACTGTCTAACTTATACAAAAAGTAGGGTTTTCGATGTCTCATCAAGTTTTTAACTTAAATGGCAAAAACGGGTACCAGTAAGGGGTCATACAAACAACACAAATCTTATTGGTGCTTTTTTTCAAAAAGGCAAAGTGCTTAGTACTCACAAGGGGTTTGTGTTTTGCCTGTATGAGTGCGTTATGGATTGCAATCAAGCGCGTGCATTAGGCTACAGTAAGGGTAGGCCAGCCCATACATAAAGCCCAAAAAAAAATTTTCATCCACTTTCAAAGTGGGCGAAAATTCGCATCGTCAGTATCGTGATTTCAACCCAGAATAATGTGGTTAGTTTTTTTTTTGGGCATTACCTATATACAGGCTGGCCTACCCTTACTGTAGCCTACTGTCTTACGGTATCCTATTATGGGGAAGAGCTGCAGACATACAAACTATATTTGTGTTACAAAAACGGGCTGTTCGAGCAATATATCAGCTGGGGTCAAGAGTTTCCTTAAGAGAACTTTTCAAAGATATTGGAATTCTCACGGTAGCATCTCAATTTATTTTTGCAAACATATTATATATTAGGCAAAATATACATTTATACACTAAAACCAGTGATATCCATAACTTTAACACTAGAAACAAGCACAAATTACATGCACCATCCCATCGTCTTCGAAGGGTCCAAGGCTCATTTGTGGGGCTCGGTATCCGTTTTTTGCAATAAGCTACCTCTTTCTTATCTTGAGCTGCCTTTTAACTCGTTTAAAGCTACAGTTAAATCTAACCTTTGTTCGAAGGCATACTATTCAATCAATGATTATTTAGACGATGATAATAGTTGGTCGCAGTGTTGAACGCAAGACATACTTCGTTTTTAATGTTCTTTCATAGTTAGCTTATGACATATGAGTTCATATATTTGTTAATTTATATGTCCGTAGAGGTCAATTATTTGTTATTTTTTTTTGTATTGACTTAATACTCTCATAACAATGTTTTATAATGAGTGTATTGCAACATGTGATTAACTAGTGACTTCGACAGTTGTATGATTTTATTCTATCCTGAGCAACCGGCAGCAAGTTCGTCATGCTCCCTTAGATTTTACTGCTTGCGGTAGCGTCGGGGGTCGGGTTACCTCTTTCCCTCAAATATGGCGAGGGGGGGAAATGGCTGATCTTTGCGTTATGCTCGTGAACGGGTGCTGCTTGTGGTGAAAGGTCGTCTTGTTAGCCATGGATTTTACTATTGTTATAACGATTATATGCTTAATGTTTAATTTTGATGGCCCTGGTTTATCACTTGTGGCGTCGAGTCACAGATCTTTTTATTAAATTCTACCCTCTGTACGTGTAAGCGGGCACACCCTTCATGTCTGGAGGCTTATTTAGTTTGATTTGATATTGTTTTTATGCTTGAGTTTGTCTGTTTATGCTGCTTGTCTGCTAGCTTACAAGTAGCGAATTATTAAGTTTTATGTTTTTACGTGTTACCTTTGTTGTATTGTTTTCTTTGTAAGAATACTGACTACTTACATACCTTTGTATAAGTGATAGTTCTTATAACTCAACAGACAGATGTGTTGCTGGGGAGTTTGTTGCGCCACTTCTTCTTCCCAGCTAAAACACTAGGAAGTGGTGACGGGCGGGCGTTTTGGGGGACTGTCTTTATGTAGAACTTTGACGTTCAAAAAGTGCTGGCACTCAGCCTAATTTGAATAAATCACTTTTGAAATGACTTTTGAATTTTTGAATTTTTGAATTTTTGAATTTTGAATTTTTACTGTACGCTATTTGCAATAAACGATTTGAGTATGTTAGGATGGTAGCAAATGGTATTATGTTGTTTCTGCCTACCCGTATGGGAGAAAGCCGTGAGTTGATGTTTTATATTTTTAACCGACTTCAAACAAAAGGACGAGGTCCTTAATTCGTCGGAACCGTTTTTTTATATACATACCTATATTTTCCCCGATTACTCTAAGATGGCTGAACCGACTTGCTTTTTTTTTTGTTTGAAAGGGTATACTTCCCAGGTGGTCCCATGATCATCAAGTCAGGACCTGATGATGTATCCTGGAGAAATAGAGAGAACTCTTCAAATGTTATAGGCACACTTGAAGTGATTTGGGTAGCTTTTGGAAGAGTACTTTCTAACAGCAGTGAATTTATTGCCTTATAGAATTTTAGCAAGGCACTGAAGTCCCAACTCCTTAATACTTTTCAGCACTTAATTATTATTTATTCAATGTTATTCAATAAATAATTTATTAGCTTTTGCCCGCGACTTCGTACGCGTATATCCCGGTTTTTCCCTTTCACTCCCCAAGAAACTTACATGCCAAATTTCAGCTTTCTACGACCTGTAGTTTCGGCTGTGCATTGTCTGTCAATCACCAGCAACGGAAGAGATTGATTGAAGAGATATATTGATTATTCAAGTCAGAAATCGTTTCTAATTCCTCAAAATAAACCTTTCATTCACTTGTTTCAGGATCTCTCCCTTCAAACGAAACCGATCGCATCACTATCAGTCATCACCTTCGTGCTCTCAATAGTGTTGTGCCTGGCTCTGTTGCCGGCGGCGCCAGAATGGGAGGCGTTGGCGCTGGCTGGCTCCTTGCTTGTCACCGTCAGTCTTGGCGCTGGAACGCTGATGGCTACTCATCACGCGCCCTTGCCGCTCTTCGCACTTATTTTGGTAAGTTAACTATATTTGTTTTAGTTTGGGTTCCGAACATCCGTAGAAAACGGAACCCTTATAGATTCACTATGTTGTATGGCTGTCTGTTCGTCTGTCATGAAGCACGCTTGCCTAGAAGTAACATTGTAACTATGTTCAGATTTTGAGAGGATTATAAAATATTGGAACAACAAACTTTACGACACACAAAACAAAGTTCAAATTACATTGCAACCTAAACTTTTGGGCATTTTAAAGTAAAGTAAGTAAACCTGGTAACAAATCTCTCATTGGTCTTTTCAGAGAAAACAAAGACCAATAAGGGACCAAGTTTCCAATTTAACTATCACACCAAAGCAGATAAATTGTAGACTTGTGTTCTGATTGGTCGCCATTTTATGTCAGTCCACAATTTCTCGGAATGACTTCCGAGAGATAGACTATCAAATTTTGATGCGTAAAAAAGTATTCCAAATGCTCAGTTGACAATTTATCGAGAGTTTACTATCTCTCAAGTTATTTTATAATCTTACGGAGTTTGCTATTTTCCCGTGACATATTCAAAATTCACTTACGTTAACGATACTATACATAAAATATAAACGATACTATTCTATACATAATGTTTTTCTTTGCTGTTTTGCTTTGTTATTCTATATACGTACATCTATACGCTCTATTTATTAATCTATATTTAATTATTATTATTATTTATTTATTATTTATTTTATTTTTATTATTTAGATCTTAATTTTATTTATTGTACACCTACCACAGTATAGTCTTAATAACCCAAAGGTTGACTGGTAGAGAATGCCTTGATGCATTAAGTCCGCCCATGTACCACTATTGTACATAAAGTTTAAATAAATAAATAAATAAATATTGTTTCTCAGTATGTGAATGCAATTCTTTATGAGATGTAAAGTTGTTTTTAAACCTAAAAACATTCGTGCTAGGCCCTCTGACTCTATCCCGGAAATGAGCCAACTCAACAACATTCTGTCCTATAATACCTACTTAAACGACCCCTGGTCCAACAATAAAACTACTTTCAAAGTAACATCAACTGTAACTGACTCCCAACCTTCGGTGAAGGCTCACTGTGGAACTATGAAACTTTATTATTTGGAGGTACAGTCGCCAGCATAAATACCTTGTTGCGCACTTTCGCAAACACAAAGCCGGTCAAGTGCGAGTCGGAATCTCACTCGGCCTGTGGACGGCGAGCGTTGGGTGGCTCCCTGTCTGATCACCACCAGGCCCTGGTCGATGGCGCGTTGTGTTTCACGCGCGCCTCAAAGAGATGTCAGCATAGAAGATGGGGCCCGCTAGGGCTAGAGCCTGCCAGGGTTGCGGAATTTGTTCGAAAGAGTCACCGCGGCCCTGGAACGCAAAGGGCTTTAGAAGAAACACGGATGGGTTGTAGTCAGTAAGAGTCTGACACGCCCTTCCGCTCCACCCAGAGCGGAAGAAGTCATTATTTTGATGATTTCCCATCTTTAAAAAAAAAGGGTTCCGTATCATAAACCGTCAAAAATATATATTTTGTGTATGGCAGCCCCCTTTAATTTTTAATTCAATTTAATTATTTTGTATTATTATGTGTCACTCTTACAACCAAGACTAATCTAACGACACTTCTCAAGCTAAAATCAATCAAGACGTTTAGGCTACAGAGCGTGCCAAAGAAATATACATACCTACATAACCCTTTTTAATAACCCTTTATAGCGATTTTTAATCGACTGCGCCAGAAGGTGGCGCGGTCGGTTAAAAATTGCTCATGAATTTCGCTGTGACTGTACAATGAATGCCTTAAACAGGGCTCCGGGGAGTATTTCTTAAATTTTGGATGACATAACCTGCCAGCAGACCCGTTAATAAGACTTAAGTGGATCATTTATTTAGAGTCTGTTATAATGCGTGTTTGTTTTAGGAGCTAGTGTTTTACCTGTTTTTAGCTTGGACATTGTTTATTCTAAAATTATATATGTCCAATGTATATTTGTATATGCAAGTAACTGTAGCGCTATCGAGTTTTTGATGAACTCAGGTTCAGGAACACTGCTTGCAAAGAATTTGTTTACTTGTCCCAGAAGATAGACAAATTTTTTCTCCGGCAGGGTATACAGGCCGCGTTTTTGGAGCTTACTCTGCCACACTAATTGAAAATAAGTGGGGCAGAATACACTCTCATAAAGTCTTAGTATATTTGTAGTGGTTAAAATTTTGCCCCACTTAAGGGGCGGCTAGTGGAGCAAAGTAGACTGATTCCTAGAAAACGTAAAGATGTAGGGGCCATTATTTTTGTGGAAAACTCTGTGTTAACTATTGGTGTTTAAAAAAAAGTGTTTACAAAAAAATACAACCGACTTCAAAATAAAAAAAAACACTTGGTTGTTTCTTCGTATTTTAACAACCGAAAACACCGACTTCCGAAATTAAAGTTATTTATACTTTGTAGTGTTTTATTTTTATTTGGAAGTCGGTTGTATTTTATTGTAAAAAAGTATTTTAATTTTCACGTTTTAGTGGTACCCCACACCTAAAAATCATAAATGACGGAGATATGAGGTAACAAACATAAAAAAAAGAAAAAACAACCGAATTGAGAACCTCCTCCTTTCGAAGTCTTTATTCTTGTTTCAATTTCTAAGTATAATCTATTAGAATCACATTGCAGATTAGGGTATTATCATCTGCCTAGCCTTCTCCCAACTACATATATTGGGGTCGGCTACCAGTCAAACCGGATTCAGTTGAATACCAGTATTTTACATGGAGCGGCTGCCTACCAGACCTCCACAATCCATTAACTGGGTGACACGGATACTGCTTGGCAAGACTGGTGTCAGATTTACTGGCTTCTAACAATCCGTACCGAATGCCAAAGATCTACAAATGACAGCCGGGACCAACGGCTAACGTGCTTTCCGAGGCGAGGAAACTCGGTATGTTAAGATGGTCACCCATCCACCGACTAACCTTGGCAAGCGTTGCTTAACCTTGATCGACCCGCGCGGCTGATATTCTTTAGCCACGAGCTCCTCTTGAGACTAGGGTATATTATATAATACCTAAATTGAAATTCCGTGAAAATGCTAGTAAATCAACTGCAAAGACTAGAGTCAAGAGCAAACCCATATTAAATAAAAAAAAAAAAAAAAAGCTATTTCAATCTTCTTTTGCGTAACGAACTATTCTCAGAAAATCTAATCATTCTTACTAAATGCAGCCGTAGTTGTATGCAGCGGCAGCCATAAAAATTAACGGTAATATCTCTCCTAGAGAAAATTATGAGAACATTGCGCATCCGTAACGACTTTCAAGCCCACGTACTTTTATCTTGTAAATTAAAACTTGCACATTTTCCGAAGGAGCCACGTGTAGGTACTTAGTTTCAGAACCTTAATTTATTTTCGCGAAGACCTTTCTTTGCAAACTATTGTACTTTCTTTTTTTTGGGATGGGAAACCTTCAATGACTTCTTCCACTCTGGGTGGAGCGGGAGGGAGTGTCAGACTCTTACAAACTAAAACCCATACGTGTTCTGCCTGAAGCCCTTTGCGTTCCAGGGCCATGTTGACTCTTTCGAACAAATTCCACAATCCTGGCAGGCTCTGGACCTAACAGGCCCCGTCTTCTATGCTGACATCTCTTTTAGGCGCGCGTGGAACACAACGCGCCATCGACCCGGGCCTGGTTGTGATCGAACAGCGAGCTACCCGACGCTCGCCGTCTACAGGCGCGCGTCTACGGTGGCCGGGAATAGCCCTGCGACTGTTGCGGCGGTTGGGGCGTAGGGCTTGTCTCTCCCGTGGAGCTTGTCTCTCCCAACCTATTGTCTCAGTAGCATATTTTATCCGACTACCCAAGAAGAAGGGTATTGTTTATCAAGAGTATGTATGTACGCATTTATGTATGTATATGGGTTAAAAAAAAAACGAGGAGAAGATTCACTTCTCAAGCAGTCTATTAACCAGGGTTGCGGAATTTGTTCGAAAGAGTCACCGCGGCCCTGGAACGCAAAGGGCTTTAGAAGGAACACGGATGGGTTTTAGTCAGTAAGAGTCTGACACGCCCTTCCGCTCCACCCAGAGCGGAAGCAGTCATTTGATGATTTCCCATCCTTAAAAAAAAAGCAGTCTATTATATTTCAATTACAGAGTCGTTTTTTGCGGTCGGGTTATTCTAAAACTGACCGGTGTTACGGGGCGTAATTTAACACGTTACAAAGCGAGCATTCGTGCAGTCAGTACGTGGAAACGAGCACCAACATGACGCGCATGTGTTTTGTTTTACGCGGATTTTAGGACACGGCGTAACATAACATGCTCGCTGCGAATGTTACATTACGGCCCGTAACACCGGTCAGTACCCAGCTTAAGAGGTTTTTTCTTGTTGAATATTCAACAGAAAGCTATACAGTTTTTCGATCAATTTTGGAGTTTCAAACTCAAATAGGATTTCAATCCTCAATCTATATTTCCGATTGTATTTGACTTTTATTCCTAGTTCGTCAAAATCCATTCATTTCTATTCGTTTGTCTTGTCTGCAAATCGACTGGAATTGTCAATAGTTATACTTCCTTTAGTTAAAGTTAAATGTATTCGTTCAAATTGTCATCAGCACTTTGAAATTTACTACGAGAGGATTGCGGGGTACTATGAGAGTACGTATTTTGAAGGAAAGAGTGCACATTTGTGTTTGCGCATTCGCATACTCTTGCACAATATTATCTCCAGCGTAATAGCAGACGGGGCCCGCTAGGGCCGGAGCCTACCAGGGTTCCTGGAACGCAAAGGGCTTTTGAAGGAACACGGATGGGTTTAGATCAGTAAGAGTCTGACACGCCCTTCCGCTCCACCTAGAGCGGAAGAAGTCATTAGATGATTTACCATCCTTAAAAAAAAGCTTAATAGCAGCGGAAGGCCATCTGTAGATGACTAGCCTTCTCTGAGATTGAGACCATGATCAATATCCAGCCGAAAGTCGGGCAATGGAGCAAACAGTTTAGTTATCATTTATTCATGTTTATTGTGATGTTAAGTTTTTGAATAAATTTCAAACAAACTCAGAGGTAACATTATTATGAGAACCACGTAGGTTAATGTCTGAGTTGATCTTTTGAGGATAGCCTCTCACAAATTCGAGTGAACCTGTCCAGACAGCGCAAGAATATGTCAGTTATCGTATTGTTATAAGACTTACGAAAACATATTTACGCCTTTTAAGATTTAAGTATAAGGATATCCGGACTTTCCGGCCCGCTTAATAGGACGGAAAACCCTTTTATCCGGGAGTACCAAATACTTTTAGCTGAAGCGGCCTTTTTACTGTCTTACATTGGTCTGACTTTTTAACCGACTTCAAAAAAGGAGGAGGTTCTCAATTCGGTCGTATTTTTTTTGTTTGTTACCTCATAACTCCGTTATTTGTGAATCGATTTGAAAAATTCATCAAAATCGGTTTAGTATTTTGGTTGTCAAATCAAAATAGCTTGAGGAAATTTTCTATTACCTCAAGCTACTTTGAACATAGCCGCGGCGCCCATTTAGCTGCCATAGAAAACGGTGTTTTCGTCAAAGGGATAGAAACATTCGTATAAAATTGTTATATTTCGTTAGTTTTTCGATCATTGATAGTATTATATTTCTGCCTATTTTTGTATTAACTGGTTACATTATAAATATTTTTTCAATGCATATTTCCTATTGCCATCCGACGCTTGCTGCAGTATCTATAGTGCCAGCGATTGCAACACGACATGTCGAAAAGCCTTTAGTCTGTCCCTCAAACTCGGTGAACTTTTTTAATCCTGCGTGATGGATTGCCCGACTAGATAGTGAATGGGAGACTTTAGTCTTTTTGCCCAAATATGTCAGCTTCCGCATTCACAACCCAAAGAGAGTGTTCCTGTGTAATCCCTGCGGTACTTTTTGTGGCATTTTCGTTTTTCACATAACTTTGGCGCTGGTGGAGATGGGATAGTCCGGAAATAAATTTCGTTAATTTATTTGATTTGTTGTGTTAAGCAGGGATTATTAACGTTCGTCGGAAGAATTAGGTTGCTTCCGTATTGTCCGTTTGTTCAGCGTTCGCGTTTAGAGGGCGTAGCGTGGCGTTTTCTCTACATGGACGACGCGTTGACCTTGTGAAAGCCTTGTGGAGCACATTTAATGGATTTTTATTATTTGGTCTTTGCCCAGCAGTGGGACAAAATAGGCTAAATAGATGGCAGATAGACTTATATCACACGCGGTTCTGCAGGGATCTTTGACTGCGCTGCAGTGTAGGTATCTATATTTATCTGGGTTGCTTGTACATTTTGCCACGCTACTTTGATATGTATTAGCCCGCATGAATTCATGGGTTGTGGGAAGTCGTGTAAGTACTTATAGACCCAGCAGTTTACGCTGGGCGTAGATATGTTGATGAATAGCTGTTTTAGGACAAACAAACATGCTTGCAATTGATAAATCTATATCTATATCTTCTTCTTCTCTATATATATAAAACAAAGTCGAGTAAGTTACTCCATTTATAACTCAAGAATGGCTGGACCGATTTGGAAGATTTTTGATTTGTCTTTGTCTCGAATTGAAAACATTGAAAAAATTAAGGAAAAAAATTTGTAGGTAAAAATATGTACTCCATTTCTGGTACATGGCAAAAACGAATCACGGCAATATTTTTTTCTGAGGCGGTACGAAGTTCGCCGGAACCACAAGTATGAAATAAGAAAAATAATATTAAAAGATAGTGATGTTGATGATAATGTAATAAGCCGTCCTAATTCCAAATATATGTAGCAAAGATACAAGTGCCACTTTAATTAGTTTCAACGTTCGTTAGTTTGGGAATAGATTGGCGTATAAAGTTTAAATTGGTTCTGTGTTAGGAAGCAGTGGGTGGTCAATCACATTGTGCAAAGTTGAGTTTTAATTTCGAACTTTATTAGTTGGGAAGCTTTTAGACATGTTGATTGGTTGACTCAATGCCTCATCACATTACCATATTACGAAATAGCATTTTTACCTTTTTTGTAAGTACCTACACACCTTACCGTTCAGGGTTCCTTACCCAAAGGGTAAAACGGGACCCTATCACTAAGACTCCGCTGTCCGTCCGTCTGTCTGTCCGTTTGTCACCAGGCTGTATCTCATGAACCGTGATAGTTGACAGTTGAAATTTTTACAGATGATGTAGTTCTATTGCCGCTATAATAACAAATACTAAAAAAACAGAATAAAATAAATATTTATACAACAAATTTGAAAATTTTGCCGTTTTTATAGATAATGGTACGGAACTCTTCATGCGCGAGTCCGACTCACGTTTGGCCGGTTTTTATATACATATTACAGGGTTTTTGGTATGTAACATATTTCCTCTTGCTTCCCTGTAATCTGTGGGAGTGATTTCGTGAAATGGGACGGAAGTGTGTAACAGGAAGCCGAGGAAGTGCGCGCTGTTTGATTTGACCAATGAGCGCATTGGTTCAGCAATTGGTTGCTGCGCTGCGTGTCGCGAGACGAATATCTGTAGGGCCTACGGATAGTTTTTCCGGGTCTGGCTGTTTGTGTATGTGAGTTTACATGTTTGTGAACGCCGCCACGATACAGGAGAAATTCCTAGTGTCGGACAATCTTTTCAAGATTAAAGAATACTTTGTTTACTTTACTTGAACTTATACTTATACTAAGCATGGGGGCCATTAACTAAAGAGTGAATAGGTTACTTCTAGGCAAGCGTGCTCCATCGTCGACCACATCATCGCATTGCATCAGGTGATGTTCTCGTCAAACACGAGCCAAACAACATAAATAAATAAAAAAATTGTTACAAATTTCAGTCTAACTGAAGCGGTCTTTAGAATCTCAAGTTCATCGTTAAATGGTCCAAGTGTATCTGTTATGCTAAGCGCTTCTCCTTATATCTTCCCTTCACTTCCCGTGGGTGTCGTAAGAGGCGACTAAGGGACTCACCAGAGAATGGGCAGAAAGATATATATTAATATTTATATTTCTTGTGTACGTACACAAGAAATATATGTATTAAGATATATCTTTATTATTATAAACCCTAAAGTTTGCAAGTATGGATGTATGTTTGTTACTCTTTCACGCAAAAACGACTGAACGGATCTTAATGAAATTCACACAGTGGTAGATTATAGTCTGGAATAACGCATAGGATACTTTTCATTCCGGGAATATGTTCCCTTGGGATAATTTTCGTCATTAACGCGGGCGGAGCCGCGGGCGGTAGCTAGTTTTTTATGAAGATAGCTTTTTCCCGCGAGTCTATCCCAAATAGGTATCTACTACCAGACGTACATATAAAGAGGGCAAAGCAGTACGTGAAGAAGTTTCCCTATTCTATTAAAACCGCAGGCTTAGATATACCTAGGGATAAACCACACCATAACCTGACACAATACAAAACATTCTAAACCAACAAAGATCTTGTTTAAACTAGCCTAAATCTTCCCTCAACGAAGAAACACACCCGAAAGTGACCGAAATATTATCCTAACCTAACCTAAAATAATATCCTTACTACCTATTTTGTTAAGCTTGGCGAGTCCATTAATCTCTAAACCGAGGTTTACCTCGGTTTCTGCCTACACCCTTTCGTGACGAAGCATAATTAATTAGAAGTTCCTATTTAGATTGCACTGTAATCGATGACTCGCTGACAAGTTCTGTCACCGGATTTTGTGTAAGGAATTTACTTACGAAGAGTAGTTCAGCTAGTTTGTTACATTAACGGTCGGTCTCAATAACGTATCTACCTTTAAACAACTATCAAATTAGCTACCGACAGTAGCTGAAACGTCATGTTATACAGGCAAAAATGACGTTTGAAACGGGCCGTATAACTATATCCGCAGCAGTTAAAGTCACCTCCTTCTGCGAAGCAGTAATGTTAGCGAAAGGAGGCGGGCCGCGCGAGGGAAAGGCAAGGCCTTCGCCCCAACTGCCGCAACAGGAGAAGACGCCCCGGGCGTCGGGAGTCGCAGGGCGATCCCCGGCCACCGTAGGCGTGGGCCTGCGGACGGCGAGCGTTGGGTGGCTCGCTGTCCGACCACCAGGCCCGGGTCGATGGCGCGTTGTGTTTCAGGTGCGCCTCAAAGAGATGTCAGCGTAGAAGACGGGGCCCGCTAGGAACAGAGCCTGCCAGGGTTGCGGAATTTGTTCGAAAGAGTCACCGCGGCCCCGGAACGCAAAGGGTTTTAGAAGGAACACGGATGGGTTTTAGTCAGTATGAGTTTGACACGCCCTTCCGCTCCACCCAGAGTGGAAGCAGTCATTTGATGATTTCACAACCTTAGAAAAAAAGGCAGTTGAAGTCGGTTTGCAAGCCTTGTCAATCCTTTATTTTTTGACGACACGGTTGGCGCAGTGCTTGAGCAATTGGTTGCTGCGCTGCGTGTCGCGAGTATGATTCCTGAACGGAAAAAATATTTGTAGGGCCCACAGATAGTTGTTCCGGGTCTGACTGTTTGTGAATGTGAGTTTATATGTTTGTGAACGCAGCCACGATACAGAAGAAGTTCCTAGTGTGAAAATCTTTTTTTATGAAAAACTAATACATTATTTACTTTATTTGACCTTATACCCACAATAGCTGAAGCATGGGGGCCATTAACTAAAGAGTGAATAGGTTACTTCTAGGCAAGCGTGCTCCATCGTCGACCACATTATTGCTTTCTATCAGGTGATATTCTGGTCAAATGCGAGCCAATCAACATTAATAAATAAAATACTTGTTCAAAATTTTCAGTCTGACTGAAGCGGTGGTTAGAATCTCAAGGTCATAGTTAAATGGTCCAAGTGTAGCGGTTATGCTAAGCACTTCTCCTTACGTCTTCCCATCACATCCCGTGGGTGTCGTAAGAGGCGACTAAGGCACTCACCAGGGAATGGGCAGCAGCATTCTTTGTGCATTGCAACAGCTACACTGCAATCGCCAACCCGCCTGCCAGACGTGGCGATTAGGGCAACACCCCAATGACTTCGAGAGATTGTAGACTATCAAGTTTTGACAGAAATCAGTTGACAATTTATCGAGAGTTTACAATCTCTCAAGATATTTTATATTCTTACGGAGTTTGCCATTTTCCGGTGTCTCATACATTGATAAAAGTATGTCTAAATAGATTAAGGGAATGAGCGCCAGAACATAACTTAGAAAATGTTTGCAGAACCATTCTTCCTGTTATTACGTCAACAGACCAGAATTATGTCACAGCGTTACAAAAGGACGAATCCCGTCATAACCACATTTACTTTCTTGGCTCACTACACAGAGTTCGGAACCACCGCACTAGTAGCGTAGAGACGCCATATTTTCGAATAATATTGTGGTTTTTTGCGCAATATGCGCTGACCCCAAAATTTGGTTGTCAAAACCATGGTCAGAAATGTTACTATTTTCAATAGGGTCCCAAAGAAATCTTTATAGTCCGTGAG
Organism: Mamestra configurata; assembly: GCA_002192655.3. Taxonomy (NCBI): domain Eukaryota; kingdom Metazoa; phylum Arthropoda; class Insecta; order Lepidoptera; family Noctuidae; genus Mamestra; species Mamestra configurata. The sequence goes on from NDFZ01004880.1 coordinate 43,798, forward strand.
TTACATTAAGGTGTTTTTTTTTTTTGTTTGTTAAATGCAATTTTCTTTCTTTCTTTCTCTCTTTTTACCAAGAAATATTGGCCACATTTTTGCTTTTGTCACGTTAACAAAAATTAAGACGATTTACTGCGTTAAATTTTATGTGTTGTTACGACTTCGTACACTTTTTACCTAGAAGTGACGTCACAAACCCCACTAATGAACTTTGATGCGTTTTATCTTTGTCAATTTTTATTTAAGTAAATCTGATTTAGTATTTTCTTTTATTTGGTCTTCATATGGTAAAGTAGCTCTCATTTATCTTTCACTGAAGCAAAAAAAAATAAGTTTAGTTTAAGGATCTCATAATTTGCATGTTTTTAATAAATAAATCGTTGGAGTACATACCATTTTGCTTTATATAATATGTCACCGGAAAATAGCAAACTCCGTAAGATTATTAAATAACTTGAGAGATTGTAAACTCTCGATAAATTGTCAACTGAACATTTGGAATACTATTTTACGCATCAAAATTTGATAGCCTATAATCTCGCGAAGTCATTCCGAGAAATTGTGGACTGACAGACTGTGAAGTCGGGCAAAAGCTAGTAGAATCATTTATTTTTACCAAGTTTTTTTTTCCCTAATTCTACATGGGTAGCTTTGGCTATGCTGTCGTTAGCTGCGTCCGCTGAAACGTTTCGATGCTCTATGGCTCACAAAATGACGTAATATTTGCTCCACATCTGTCCAAGTTCTACCTCCGCTGTCTGACTGCGCATAATTGTGTAAAATTAACATATTTCAACACTTCTTGCTTGTCCAGTTTTCATAAAACCTGGAGGTGCAACTTTGTAGATTTTCATACTAAAACCCGGTGCAAATTATGTGTCTTTTGAGCAGTTTGGCGTTGAAATGGTTTGTTATTATAATTTTTGGCTTGTGGGTAAGTATTTTTGTAAACACGCTTGACATGCGGTATAACTCTAAAACTTGAGTATCAACCACATGCGATTTAATGTATATTATAGAATGTAAACTATTGATTAAACTCTAGTGACATTTCATATGCTTCTACAAGAAAAAAAATGTGCGGTCGGGGGACCCCGTCAGGAATGAAGTTCCATAAGAAATACGTTTTCACGAAATTTACACGTGTTTGTACAACCGTGTGTTGAGGTTATAAGATAACACACCAATCGATCAACGTCGATCGATTGGTTGATCGATCCTTCGATCGAGGACAGAGAGAGAGAGTTACGCACCCGGCTGCGCACTCACTTGCCTGTGTGCTCATTTGCTTGTAGTAGGCTCAATACACTCACGCATACACACACAGCATACGGCATTTCGTTACGTTATATTTTCTACTAAATCGCACTACCCGTAAGCCGCGTTAAGGAGCTTCGTTCCAAAAATGGAATTTGGCTTTGAGTCGGTAGCTGCGACAGCATTTTTGACCGTTGATTGTTCATTTTGGTGACCAAAGTACGTTTTGTATCTGCTATGTTTCAAAAGCCTACCGCAAAACGCACCAATACAGATGATCCGAGATTTGCAAATCTTGTATTCGATATTGTTTTGCAATGGAAATCTAATCAAAGCCACGCATCGCAACTACAAACTATGACTTTAGAAATAAAAGGTTTGCCGCAGACCGGCCGACTCGACCGCCACTCGAGTGGTCCTCTACGCCCACCACAATTACTGACCGATGCAATTTATTTAACAACGGCTTTAGAAAAAAAGAACGCCTCGTGCTAAATTCAATTTGCCATGCAGGTCGAGTAGGCTTGGTTCTCACTGAGTGATTTGTGGCGAAGAAATTAATTGAATTGTTGGACTGTTTGATTTTTAATGCAACTTATTTTTTGCTCTCTTTATACATACGCTCCAGCATAATTTATGAGATCTTTCACGTGGGTAAAACATGCCTTTTCAAAATATCTTTCAGCTCATTTTCTCATAATAATTTCATGAAATGTCTGAACTTTAAAACTTACTTGAGTCGAAGGTCAAAGTCAAACCAATTATTCTAAGATTCATAGTGTCTTCTCCGAATAATTCAGACAGAACTTGGGGCTTAATTACTTTGACATAGGCTTTTCCAAATAGCCTTTGTATGTAGGTATCCACTGGAACGCCACAATTGCGGCGGTAAGCTTTGGGGAGTGGCTGGAGAGGCGCCACGGCGTTCACACCTTCCGCCTGACACATGTACTCACCGGACACGGCTGTTTCGGGAGGTACCTGTTTCGGATTCAGCGTGGGGAGCAGACCTCCACCATACGGTAGGTCTGCTCTGCTTGGGTGGAGCACCCCCGTGTCGTCGTCGAGGCGATTATCGGCGGCGACCTGTCGCGTCCGGCCCTGGTTAAATTCATGGTCCGGAGCAAGGAGGCTTGGGAAGCGGTCACCTCCTTGTGCGAAGCAATAATGCTAGCGAAGGAGGAGGCGGGCGGCGCGAGGGAGAGGCAAGGCCGCCTCAACCGCCGCTACAGGAGAAGACGCCCCGGGCGTCAGGAGTCGCAGGGCGATCCCCGGCCACCGTAGGCGCGGGCCCGCGGACGGCGAGCATTGAGGTTCAGTTTTGGTTAAAGGTGCTATTTGCGTTGCGGTATCATGCTTTATAAAATAATAATTGATGCTTAGTTAGCTAATTATAACAACCAAGGGGTAATAACTGGCATTATAAGATACATTATTTGAAACTACAAAACCCAGGCAGTGTGCATTTAAATACGCTTGACAAATAGTATGTCAATAGCATAGCAGCGAGCGGTGTGAATTTAAAAAATATTTTGTCCATCACAGCGGCGGGCGGTGTGGATTTATATGCACACAATACTAAAGTCGTGAATTGTGTCAAATTAAAAACATATTTTGCAAAAATATTAATACATTCCAATAGCGACTAAATTTGAAGCAATTATTTTTAAATAAGTTATAAAAATCTAGATTAAAATGGATTTTTACCTTGAAGTGCGTGGGAGCTGACAGACGGTTCGCCATTTTGATCACCACTGACAGAGAGTAAGTGAGATAGATATAGTTTTCTTTTTCTAGGGTTCAAGAACGTTCGCAAACTATGTTTGCATGAAAAAACTAAACGATTCATTAGCAAAATTTACCAGAAAAAAAATCTGGACGTAATGTGCATTTAAGTTCACTATGCCAAGTATCCCTTATCAAGACTACTATCTATTTACACCTCAGCCAATATGACCTCCGTGATTCAACCCCAGTCGTATCACCGATGCAATCTTAGCATGGATAGGCTACGGAATTCAATTTCCTGTGTGGCCCCCCGCACGTATTGCGCCATATGGCATTTTCATTACAACTTGGTCATACATCATGTTTATGTGGAGAATTTGCTAAAAAAATCAATTCAATGTTTCAATTGGAAACATTAATGTTTGATTGTTAGTATTTTTTTGTTTTGCTTGATTAGAGGTATTAGGTCCTTTTGTGTGGGTTGATTAGAATTCAACAGTAGTAAACATTGGATTGAATATTTATAGATTACAATGTTTCTAGAATATACAATCTATTTGTAACATCAACAGAATCTGTTTGTTGGACTAATAAGTATCTTAGTATATGCAAACTCATAATAATAATGATACGCAAGTGAGTATAGAAAGGGGCAAGCTCTCATTGGGCATCAAAGTCGTCCACATCGCTGTCAATGAGAAAAAAAATATAGTTTTTAAAGAGTCACCTTTGAGTTTCCTGCCGGTTCTTGACTTCTCCATAGGTTTTCGACCCAAAACCTATAGGGTACTTCCAGTTGACTCAGAATTGACAATATTGGTTAAAAGCAAGGTGTTACAGCAAAAATCAAGCAAGTACAGGAAACATAAAAAAAGTTTAAAATTACAAGTTCTCGCGAAAATCTAAATTTGCCCATTTCTTTTTATCATACACTTAATAGGGACTATAGACCTCAGTGTCTTGTATAAATTTCAACTTGCTAGGTTCACCCGTTCCTGAGAAAATCGGTGGTGACACACGGACAGACGGACAAGAGAGTGATCTTATAACGGTTCTTTTTTTTACCTTTCGAGGTACGGAACCCTAAAAACAATCAATTCGAACCATGCAGTGGTTGGTGATAGTCCGTAGGCATGTATAACAGCTATGAAGTTCAGTGTGAAATAGAATATTTTGAATTGAGTGTCCAGAACACTGGCAGCATGCATGCTATGGACCACAAAAGAGACTTTTTTTTTTTTAATGACGGGAAATCATCAAATGACTTCTTCCGCTCTGGGTGGAGCGGAAGGGCGTGTTAGACTCTTACTGACTAAAACCCATCCGTGTTCCTTCTAAAGCCATTTGCGTTCCAGGGCCGCGGTGACTCTTTCGAACAAATTCCGCTCCCTGGCAGAAAAGAGACTACTGTGATTTAAATAATCACTTTGTAGTCGTAGTAGTCTCTTTTGTGGTCCGTAGCGCAAGGTTTCCGAAACATTACGTTTACAGGCCACAGAAGAATCTGTAAGTTTTTCGGACTAAAGTTATTTTTCTTAGAGACTACCCAGAGCCAAATGTATCAAAACCTACCACTACCACTTGGAAGTCGAACAGAGGTGGCCATTGATACACCTGTGAAATATCAGTTACTTCACAAAATAATCCAGTCTCATTGAAGTTTATAGTGTCACATATCGCGTTGATACAAGCTAATAAATATCAAACAGATTAATAAAACCTCCTATTATTGTGTCTTATTAATAATGCGTGCATAAGTAATGTATATCTAGGAAGTATTTTGCTCTGGTCTATTAATGATATCATTGTCACGCCTAAGTGCCTGTTCGGAATTAATTCTTGAACTTATTTACTTATTTATGTGTTGTTTGCTGACGTCAGAAGATCTTACTTGGAAACTGAGGTATATTTAAGACGTTACTATGTAACTTTGCTAAGATACCAGTTGCGATCTCTACATTTTTGTTTTTTTGGGCGGGCTGGCGGGCTTGGCGAAGGCATCCCTCCATTCCTTCCAATGCTCACGATGTTGGGCCTCTGTCTTCCAATTCGTAAGAAAGACATCCAGGTTGTTTCGCCATCTCCTTCGCGGCCTGCCGCGGCGTCGTCTCGCTTTTTCAGGGCTCCAATCCTGTATTTTACGGGCCCACATCTTGTCCGGCATTTAGCCATGTCGACGATTTGCGTTTTGGAGCGCAGTGTAGTGTTTCACCTAGTATACTGCGCTCCATAGCACGTTGGCAAACATTGAGTTAGGACATTTGGATGTTAGTCAAAGACTCAATTATCAAATCTATGATTGAACTAATATAATAAATTCAACCAATTCCTTCTGACACAGTCGGGTAAAATCAGACAAACAGTTGTGTTAAGCCGTGTTGCACCATCATGGCGCATTGGGTGCATGTACCCGGTGCGTCAGGTGAGCGCAACAGATTATTTTCAGAATTAAAAAAATCTTTAAATATTTTGTACTAACATAGCTTATAAGATTGTATGATACAAACAAAATATGGATCAAGGTCTGAATTAAAGATTTTTTTTTTGTTTTTAATAAAAGCGTCGCAAAAAACAAAGTAATAGTGGACAATAAAGATAATCTTCTGGCCACAATGTGGCAAGTTAAAATTAATTTTCCGTGGCTAAAGTTGAGTTAAGTCTGCTGTGGACACACGCGTTTGGAATTAATCAAAACTTTCTTGCGTTTTTTCCTTGATATTGTTTGTTTGTTTTCTTAGTGCGATGAGCTGGTGAGATTAAATGATCCGATGCTTTAGCTGTGTTACTTGGACTTTGAAGTTGATCTAGTTGAAGGTTTTAATTTTATAAAACACCAATTGGAAGCGTTCATAATGCCTACACCTACATATAAAAACCAACTACAGTTTGTGGTTTTGTTAGGTATAGTCCTCCTGACCGATTTCGAAAATGGCGGCCACTCTCAACCGAGACTAACCATCGGCGCGGGACATATTATAGTGCACAAGTGTGTGCGCAAATACAGGTGCTTCCTCTTCCATCACTCTCATATTGCGATGGTACGGCAAACCGACAAGACCGGAGAGAGATCTGGCGCAGGACCAACGGCTTAACGTGCTTTCCGAGGCACGGGGGTGTCACACCACCAATTTCTAAACTCCGGCTGTCACTGAGAAATTCCTATTGGAAAAGCCAAATTACACTTTTTGTCAGACCTGGGAATCGAACCCAGGACTCCACGCTCGGCAGTCGCGCCTTGGAGACGGTCACAGGTCACTTTCGTCTTTGCAGGAAAAAACTGGTTACTAAAATTTTAGGAAGTTTGCCAGATTAAGCATAAACTGTTTTGTTCTTTAGTTTGTTTTTTCGAAGTTTTATTAATGATGTTTTAAATATTCCATAGATTGTTTAGCATTTCGGTACCTGACTGTGCTTCTACCAACAATTTTTTACCTGTTCTCTCTTCTCTTCTTCAGATGGTGCACACAATGATGCCGATAGCCCGGCCCATAGCGCTGGCCATGTCTGCCGTCCTGACGCTGGCCTACGTTGGCCTGGCCTTGGGGATCAGGCCAGGGGGTGAGGAGTCGCAGTTCTATCAGCAGGTATACCATTAATTACGTTTTATTCTATATAGCCTATATATTATCCCACTGCGCACGTGGCTACAAGAACATACCCACACACAAGCAGAACACTGGCCTCGGCACCAGTATTTTTTGTTTTAAGGTGTTGGCGGCTTTTGGAACTTTAAGATGCTCATATCCTCCTAAGCTCAGATTGGATAGAAACTGTAGATTGGAAGAACGTCAATTTGTATGGCAAAACGAAAACTTGCCCTCTGTCGACGTGATGACGCTTTTGTGTCTGCCTTTCAGCTATCGCGTAATCGCTCATGCTAAGGAAACGTTTTCGGTATCATCATCATCATCATATCAGCCAAAAGACGTTCACTGCTTGCTGGACATAGGCCTCCCTCAAGTGTCGCCACAACAACCGATCCTGTACGTCTCGCATCCATCGGCTACCCGTGACCCTCACCAGGTCATCGGTCCACCTTGTGGGAGGCTTTCCAATGCTGCGTCTTACGCTACGCGGTCGCCAGAAATTTTAGTTTTTTTTAATCTGTTCTTAGCCTACTGTCACTTCAGTTTAGCGATCCTTCGGGCTATGTCGGTAACTTAGGTTCTCTTGCAGATGTCGTCATTCCTGATTCAATCACGCAACGATACGTTGTCATAATTAAATCAAAATATTTAACAGCCACAGACTCATATTACACTCTTTAACAACATATGACAACAATAATTAATCAATCCACAACCTGAAACAATATCTGACATCCGACCTTGAGGAACGTGAACATAATTCTTGTAATTATGTCAAGTTCACTTAGGTACATTTAATACTATAATATAACATAAGATGGGAGGCACGTATGTCATCTCATCAGTTTAAAGCTCCTCACAAAATTGGAGAGGAAACGAGATTAATAGGATTAAGTCGCTGATGTTTACCTTCGTAAAACAGATGTGTTTTAAAGGAGGTTTAAGGTTGAACTTCATTTTAAAATGATCCTTTATACAAGGTGAGTGGTCATTGGTCCCCAAGTAATCGAGGTCGATATCATTGAAAATTAGCTCTAGAACACCTCATTATAAGGAACGCACTGATTCACCAATCACCAGCATTCTTAAACTAGAACTAAGCCAGTCTGTAATATAATTATTTCTGATTATGACTTATATGACTTGAAATTGAATTTGTATGTATCTATAATTTGGAATATTTTAATAATTTATCGAGACTAATATGACTAATTGTGTTTTAAATTCAGATTTGTATTTTATTATTGTATGCCTTAACGGCGGGACATAGCTGACCTTATTTTAATTATTTAAGACCTGTATTTATGATGCATACCTATAGTCCACAATAAAGAGGATTTTGTTTTTTTTTTTTTTTGATTTTGAAAGACATCAGAAAACTGATTTACAAGAACCTTTGTAATTAAAGTAAAACGCCAAAAAAGTCACCGTCCCTAAAATCTGCCGCCCTAGATTCAAGCCAACTCAGCTTGTTGGTAAATCCGACACTGATTCTCTAGTTGACCTACCTTAAAATATATAGGTCGATTTCCAACTACACAAAGATGACACATCTCACCCTATCATTGTTACCAACTTAGTTATTACGAGTACCCTACTATCAAACTAGTTCATTATCAACACAAACAAAGTTATATAAGAAGTTGTATCAGAACCCAACTGAATTGTCACGAAACTTTCAGTTCAATCTGATTATGTTGTAATCCAAGCCTCTGTTTCATTAACTAACAAGTGTCTGTGAAGTCTAAATAAAATAAGTTTGTTTTAAATAATTTAATTTTGTTAGTAAGTTAGAAGGTGACCTCTCTATTCGCTCGTTTGTAGAGTAGAGTATATGTTATCTGCTCTGAGACTCCCATTCAGTCCGTTGTGTGTGGGGATCTTGAATAACATAGCCAGCCTAGCTCTGCCCAGAAGCACAAAAGCCTGGGGGCTAGTTGTGAGTGTTCACGTTAAACAGCCAAGATCTCACAATCTACTATGACCAGGGTTTATTCCTCAGCGCCAAAGCAGCCACTACTGAGCGTTTGATTGCTCTATCACAATTTATTTGTGGTCAGCCCAAGAATACTAACCATACTTCTCTATTAGTCACATCCTACTTAAGCGTGTTATTTCACAAAATCGATCCTTAATTTCTGAGAAGGTGACAAGTTTTGTAGACATTAAGTATGTACCTATGTAGGTAATTACTACTTCAATTCTAAATGTTATAAATGCAAAAGTTACTCTGTCTGGCGCGTCTGTCTGTATGCATGTATGTCTGTGTGTTTTCTCTTCGTGCCTTTACGGTGGAGCAGATTTAAATGATATCCTGGATTAGGGCATACTTTTTATCATGTAACTATGTAAATTGGTTATGTTACTTATTTTAATTAGAATACTTACCTACCTATTATATTTAAGAATTTAGATCTATTACAATCCAAACACAGAACTGATACCTAACTGCAAAAGACAATAGTTACAACTTCTTTTGTTTCATTCCCCTATTCATTCCATTGAAGCGTGCTTCAAGGCAAAATGTTCTTTTTACATAGTCGTGAGCGAAAGCGCCTGACAGTTTGTGATAAGCAATAACTCTGTTTGCTAATTGTGTGCGTTGCTAGCAATGTTTTTGCAGGCGTTTGTTGCCATTGGATTTTATTTTTAAATTTAAATTGTGTTCATATTAAATTTAATCATTTGGTAACAGTTTCTCGGGTGGTTATTTAAAGCTCTTCATTTTCAAGTCGTGTTTATTATCGTTCTTAATTAAACATTTTATTAAATAAATATGACGCATTATAGCAGTTTATTTAAACTTTAAGCTCTGCGTATTTAAATGAGTAAGTAAATAAAGTGCTTCGAGTTTTCATACTCTGGAATTACTGAAGCAAAGTTTATCGATTTCAAAATTTTCGTGAAAGCTGCTTTCTCTCTTGCAAGTTTATGTGAAAACTTGGCCCATTAAATGAAGTGTTACCTTGGTTTCAAATTTAACTAGTAAAGATGACTGTAAATTACCTTGTAAACTTAGATTTATTTCAAAGTTTTTTTTAGTAGCTAATGCAAATTAGGAAGATAAAGATCTAACATACATTAAAAGATTAAATCAAAGAGCCACCATTAATTTTAGATGCAAAAAATTGTCCCTAAATTAACACGACAATGTTCATTATTTACAACAACATCAATTCAATGTCTATAACTAAATAGCACGGGATAGAGAGAAGTGGACATCATTGGAAGAGGCCTTTACCCAACCTGGGGCCCTTGCTAATAATTAATCATAGTGTTATAGTAATAAATAGTAAATTAAGAAGTAATGTAGCAGGATCAAATAAAGGCTTTTTTATTTTATTTATTTTAACTAATGAAAATCGCAAAATAAACAATCGTGTAACGTCAATAATTTACCGAAACAAAGAAAACCGTGAAGAAGTCCCCTAAATATTTTCACTAAAACAAATGGTTGCCCTCAAAGAAGAGACATCGCAATTCCGTGTCACTGGTCAATAAACGTCTATTATTTGTTTTCGTGGACCTTGACACCCGACGGTGTCTAATAAACTGGCTTTTTACCCTTGACTTTATGTCTGAAGTAGGGTTGGAACTGAACACAGCTCCGCTTGTACAGTCACCAGCACATCAAGCTACAAGAACCTGTATTTTTTTTTTAATAGATTTTCAACTTTTTTTTTTTTCAAGTTTGTTTATAACATTTTGTCAGTTTCGGGTAGCTTGATGTGTTAGCGTCTGTACAAATGTGAAACTTCTGTAAGAAATGATATCTCTGCATTCGTATCCATCCGCAAGTTTTAGAGCAGTTGTGAAGGAGGTCTACTGAGCCAGAACTCTTTACTGTGGAGGACATTGAAAGGTCTTCAATTAGTTGGCACTTCGATCTGGGAGTATCAAGTTTATCTTCCGATGCCACCGGCAGCTTCAGCACCAAGAGAATACATTTTTAAAACTAAAACTGTTTTTATCAAAAACCGCTTGCACTTTCATTTAAAAATACTTTAATACAAAAAAATAAAACCGACACCCAATTAAAAAAAAAACACTACAAAGTATAAAATAACTCTAATTTCGCAAGTCCGTGTTTTTGGTTGTATCTTCGTATTTCGACACCAACTTCCGAAATTAAAGTTATTTTATAGTAATCATACCGTGTATTTTTTTGTCAAAAAATTTATTATTTTTCACTTTTAAGTGGTACCCCATACCTAACAAAACCACTGGAAAATCACAGGAAAGTAAAACACACAATTGCGTTTATTTGAATGACATTTTTATTTCCAGCTATTTGGGTTTAAATCTAAACTACAAAACCGATTTCGATGAAATTTCTATGGGAACAATCGGAAAGTATATCCTTTCACATAAAAAATATTTTTTCAAATCAGTTCATAAATGACGGAGTTATGAGAAAACAAACATAAAAAAATACTACCGAATTGAGAACATCCTCCTCCTTTTTTTGAAGTCGGTTATAAATAATTTAGTGATTACTATGAGCAGATTTCTGTCTTAAAAATAATGTTAGTTAATCAGGAAGATTGGAGAATGAATAGGTTTCCGTAAGGTTACCTAGGCGACCACTGAAAATCAGCGCCGTGCTGTGGGTCCCCCACGGCACAGCATTATGCATCTACTTTATTTATAACTCATATTTTTGTTATTTTTTTTCGTATTGTTTTTAACGTGTCTATACTAATATAATTTTAGTGGATATGACGTTTTGTGGTAATTAGGTTAGATTGCGGCAAAAACGCCCGCCTACCAAATAATTATATAAAAACAACCTCCGCTAAATGGCCTCCGGTACATCCCTAGCTTGAAGTGTCACCCCGGGTGAATAAATATCGAGGGCTTACTAAATGGGGTCGTCCGTCTGTACTGTCTGGACGGGTATGACCAATATTGTTTGGTGAGACAGCTGTAATGTAAAGCCATTTCCACACTAGAACGTAAATGTGCGACATGTTATTTTACCTGAAAGAAAAAGAGTTAATTTGCGACAAACATGACGCATACCAAAAAAATAAAATAATCTAAATTACAAAAGTTAAGCAAGTTGGGAAGATATGCGTCACATTCGCGCAAAACGGCCCTCGCTCAGCATAATGCTGGGCGACTTGGAATAATGTTTCTTTTTTCTTCCTTGAAATTTGTCAGTAACTACTGCGTTTCATTTATGTTGATATTTTAGCATTAGTGAATGGCTAACAGCCAGAAGCTCGAGCTCAAGGTTTGCTAGCGGCAACGGGCGGTGGAGCGCAGCATACCTAATGTTAAACTGTCTGACCGTATATGGACCAGGACGTATGGAACAGCAACTGCAGGACTGGAGTCCGATTTTCAATTCAATTCAATTAATTCGCAATAAGTGTTGGTACAATTTCGGTCTTAACATAAATAATTACAGATCCATAGCATTGTGACATGCAAACATTTGGGTTAATAATTATTAATAGTTACACAATATTAATTGTTAGTTATAATTAGTAAACATGACAATGAAATTGTGAAATAGATCATATTATTAGATTAATAAAAATTAAAAAAAAATAGTAAATTAATGCATTATTTATGTCCGAGGGTGATTGTGATTTCGATTTTCGTTATATAATGTCTGCCGTATAGGAGAAGGTGGCGGGATGCCTTGGATGGCTCCCTACAGAATTTGCATGAAGAAGCACAACAAAGAGGGAAATGGAAGGCATGAGGGAAGCTTTTTCCCAGGAGTGGGATATTTATTTATTTATTTAAACTTTATGTACAATAGTGGTACATGGGCGGACTTAATGCATCAAGGCATTCTCTACCAGTCAACCTTTGGGTTATAAAGATTATACTGTGGTAGGTGTACAATAAATAAAAATAAGATTCAAATTGAATTTTAACATTTCGGAGAGAATATACAGATAATATATATAGGTAATACTAATAAAATACATTTATGCTAAAATAATAAAATAATAAATATGATATATAATAATCATTTCATCATTTTCAGGTTGGCAAAAAATAACAATGATTAAAAATTGGAAAATTAATTATCCCCAGTAGGATTCCTATAAAACTAGGCCCGGATTTACCTAAATCCACAACAGTGTGGCTAAGAATATTTATAAAAAATAAAAATATTTTTAGGAAAAGATTTTTTCAATAAATGTTATACTAGAGACTCTTTGAATAATATTTTAATAAACACATTTTCTTTTTTTTAAACTGTGAAAGAGCTGCTGAAATGGGCTTGCAATTTTTGTAAAAACTTTGATATAAAATGTGGCTTCAAAAACAATAATTAAAATGACTTTTGTTTTTCTTATGGTCAACAAAATTCTAAATGAAACCAGAACGAATGTTTATAGCATAGCTATTTATAACCCCCTATGTAAGTAATCATGGTTTTATTAACGGTCAAATCTCGTGTGACTAAAAGCCATTGCAGTTATTTTGTAACAAGAAAGCGTGTGCGGTAGTTTTTTCTGACTTTATTACATTTAGCGTTCATGTTTAGGGTTCCGTACGCGTAGGGGTAGCCTCCGCTTTCCGTCCGTCTGTCAGTCAGCGCTGTATCTTTTGAATTATTGTTGGTAGTTTGATACACGTTAGCGTTTGTCATTGCACACTCGGCTTTACAACGCCCGAGTCGAGCCTAGGCTACAAAAATGAACTTCGCCTGCATGTCTCAAAATATATGTGAAAACAACTAAAAGAGTACTGCTCAACAATATTATGTACTGCCGGTCGATTCTATAAACATGTCGAAGTGAAGGCTTTGGTGAAGTGATAACGAGGTGAAATGTCTATCCATATAATCAAGATGTTACGTGATCACGAAGTGAGCTGTCATTCCATCTTGATAATATGGATTGACAGCTTTCACCCAAGCCTCACTTCGACATGTTTACAGAATCGACCGGCAGAACCCTTGGTGCGCGAGTCCCACTCACACTTGTTCGGTTTTTCTGTATATTTTTATTTTGTTTTTATTTTCATTCTGATTTGTATCTTTTTGCTTGTTAGTTTAAGAAATATGGGTCTAATAATAAATTAACAACATTGCCTTCTTAAATATGAAGGTTGTTCCCTGTTTTCGACAAGTCATGTTACAAGTTCCTTTTCAATATGTTCTCTACACTTATTCAAAACTGTCACACTTCTATAGAAAAATATTTAAGCTCTTAAATTAATGTCCGTTTGCATGCGACGCTGAATATTTCATGACTGAAACATCGGAGAGCTGCTGTAAATACTTACACAAGTATGTATAAGAACGTAAATGCAGAACTGAATTGTGGTTTTATTCTTAGAAACAAATACAACTACGGTTTCAGAGTGTGTTTGCATGACATCAATGGATGTCATATATATGCATTCAAGTTACTGAATGAGATTGGAGGATACAAAGTCATTTCGGACGTGCCTATGGCGTAATATACTCAGGAAGACCTCTGAATACGGAATATACGGTAGCACACGGCGTGCGGACAGACGACGTGCGGTTTTAGTTCAAGCTACATACCCTTTCGTATATCCCAGTTCTACTTGAAAATAGTTAGAGCAAATGCACATATTTTGGAACAAGAATAAAACAACTTGCCAGCGAAAAGTTTCATATTAAAAAAAAATTGTTATTACTCTAATCCCCATGAATAAAATGCAAACTGCCTCACAGCTCTACCGTGAAAAATGGAGAATGTAATGATTGGTATTTCTTGCGTGGGGCCAAAGGGCTGCTGAGCCTGGTGTGCTGGTGGCCCTGGGTTCTATTCCCAGGTCGGGCAAAGTGTTTTTGGTTTTTATATTAGGAATTTCTCAACAACAGCCCGGAGTTGGAAAGGTGGTTTTATGACAGAGAGTGCACAGAGAGTGTACATACATTTAGTTTGGTACAGCCCGTTCCTAGCTGTCCTCCCCCAGATACGCCCTTAGCCGAGGGCCGCACCCCACAGGGGGTGCTCTTAGCGTGTACTCGCTTAGTTTGTAAGTTTTTAATAAGCCCCGGTTGTGGGTTTTAATATTAAGGCCGCCACAGGCAAGTCCGGTTAAGCAATCGACAACCTCCTAGGTTGAACTGCGAGAGGCCACTCACACCCTCTGCGAACTTGGTTAATCTCCATTGAAATCCACTTTCTGACTTGTTTTTTTTTATATGTTTTAATTTGTGTGTTTCTTCTTCTTAATTTTTATATCTTTACAGCGAAAAACTCTAACAGACTACTCATCGCCCTTTTCTTTCACAGCTTATCTGCGAGCTGTCCCTCCTCATTTCCGCTAGTGGCATCGGGCTCTACTACCGAGCCCTCACAGAGAGGGCTCATAGAAACACCTTCGCTGGCACCAGGACCTGCCTCGAACAGAGAGTGAAGCTGGAGTGTGAGAGGGAGCAGCAGGAAAGGCTCCTCCTCTCTGTCATACCAGCGTATATTGCTGCTGAGGTAAGTAATTTTGAGACTTATTCCTATGCCTCTAGCTTTGTGATTCCTTTATACGATAGACAAGCAAGATTTTTAGCGTAAGGAGTCTGATGTCACCTTCAAATTTTTTAAAGAGGACTTGATTAATCATCATCATATCAGCCGAAAGACGTCCACTGCTGGACATAGGCCCTCCCAAGTGTCGCCACAACAACCGGTCCTGTGCGTCTTGATTACTATAAGAAAATAGGTTTGGGGATGAATAATATTAGTAGGTACGTGAATCTGTAAGGGTGGTATGAGTATTAAGTCATCTTGAAATGATAAAATAATCTATTTCTTATTTTAGAACTTTTGAATATTTTGTGTAAAATTCCATAAAGGGTACGACGTATTATTAATTTGCAAAATACCTATTTGACAGTAAAAAATTTCATAAATTAATGTTACAAATTATCAGCCGCGACAATTTACGCAATACGACATGAAACCAAATCCCTAATGCCTTAAAAGGCCTGTAATAGATCTCCAAAATCTATCCATCTGCCTACAAATACTTCAAAAACCTCATTACAAGTTAAAAAGACCCAAGGTGTCGGCCAGGTACAATCTGATGGAAGCCGAACTTCATTGATGCTCAATTGTGTGGAAACGCAAATCTATCGATCGATAGTGTGAGGGCACCGTTATAAAGGAGTGTCCACATTGACTCGGTAAACACAAGAGATGCGACTTTCATTGTTTTTCTTAAGCGACTTCTTCACCTAGTTTCAAATAAAATCGCAAATGAAATGCACGTAACTAAAAGAGTTATGAATATAAATGTGGATGGATGGACAGGGAGAGGGAGGCCAAAGAAAAGATGGACGGATTGTGATAGGAGTGATATGAAAGAAAAGGGAGTAAGTGATAGCGTGACGACTGACAGGACAGAATGGAAGAAAAAAGCCTGTTGCACCGACCCCAAGTAACGTGGGATAAGGGCAGGAAGATGATGATGGGACAGCTTACATACCATGAGCTTGAATTAGTAAAGTATTTCAGAAGATATACTGCTGAAATTAATTAACACATAACCGACAAATTAAATACATTTAGACTGTGACATTTTTTATTTTTGTTATCTGTCCACTTAAACAAACAACTCACACCGACAATAACAATAAAAGAAAACTACTATCTAAAACACATGTGCAATGGGCGTCCTTATCGCATTCCGCGATCTCTTCCAGGCAACCTGGAATGGATAGTAATTGCCTGGACATAAAATGGGGCTGTCATCGCCTGCTCCATAATTTACAGATGTCTGCTCTCTCAAGTGTAATCATGGAATGTTAGTTACGTAAAATGCAGGCATTGAAACGGACAGAATAGTACTGTTACGAGCTTAGGGTTCGTGACAGTAAAAACAGCCGATTAAATAACCAAAATGACACTTTCATTTAAAAACACTAATTATAACTTTAAACTCACTAATAATAAAACACAACTTTACCACTGATCACTTTAATCGCACTTGAAGATAGCTTCCGAAGTATTCGCTTGTATCGCAAATCCAATACTGACTTGGTCACATGGAGATGTTCGCGACGTCCCCGCAAGGGGGCGTCGCAGGCGGGCGTAGGCAAGCCGTTGATCCCGCGGCGTCGGGGTGTTCGTGCCCGTAACTACGGGCACGGCGTTTGGGTGCCATATAGGCGCGGCTGGTGGCACGCGGGACTCTAGGATCGCTGCGTGCCTATATGACTCGGTCGCGGAATATGCGCTCCTTATATAGGTCAGTTAATTCTAGAAACTTCTATTCTCGAAACATCTGGAAAGTACTCGTAACTACCGCTGCCGACTGACCAGGTATCGAGAAGTGTAGAATGTTCTGGCAAAGAAATGTTTAGAAGGTACTTGACTCTACTAGTACTGCTACTCGATACTAGATGGCGCTAGTAGTAACTTAATGTAGGCGACATTAATTCTGGCGCGTAACAGCACAATATATTTTTAAACTTAATTTTAAATCTTAAATTGGCAGAATGAAGATGAAGCACTTATTTAGCTTTATTTATTAAGTGTTTGGTCTCTACCTACTCAACCAATTGGCAAATAGCTTGTTCATTATGAAGCAGACAAGACTTTATGGTTCGTCTTGCAATGGAGATAATTGTGCCTTAAGGGATAATTAATAAGCTTTGTATTTTAACATGAAAGCGGGAACTGAATCTCAGGAGGTCCTGCAAAAATGTAAAGTTTAGGTCAATAATCTACTATATAAATAATGAATAATAAGAATAAAAACCAGCCAAGTACGAGTCGGACTCGCGCACGAAGGGTTCCATACCATTATTATCTATAAAAACGGCAAAAAATCACGTTAGTTGCTATTCCACCAAATCGCACTAAACGTTTCCAAACGTCTTTTATAATGCGCACAGCAAAGGAGTGGAACTCTCTGCCTGCGTCTGTGTTTCCGAACGCATACAACCCTAATCTGTTCAAAATAAGAGTGAACAGGCTTCTTCTGGTTAAGCTCGCTCCATCGTCGACTTTGTCTCTGTCATCTATGACCTAGACTAGAGTCAAGAGCAAACCCATATTAAATTTTAAAAAAATGGGAGTCCCTCACAACACTGTATACTACACACACTGTGTTTCTGTTTTTTAGTATTTGTTGTTATAGCGGCGAAAGAAATACATCATCTGTGAAAATTTCAACTGTCTAACTATCACAGTTCATGAGATACAGCCTGGGGACAGACGGACAGACAGACAGACGGACGGACAGCGGAGTCTTAGTAATAGGGTCCCGTTTTACCCTTTGGATACGGAACCCTAACAATTACTTATGGTATGTGTTTTTTTTGTGATTATTGAAATGGCGGCATTTGACGTATGGCAGAAGAAGAGATGCTGTGCCGATCTCGAATGAATTGGGATCAGGGCAGGACATGATTTACTGCTTCTTCATGTCGCTGGCACTGTTTGGCCTGAAAACTTTGCCACTTTCACGGCATCGTTTGTCACTATATTATGTATGTGCGGAAAAACCGACATCTTTTTAGTAAAATTAGTGATAGACATAATTTTAATACTAGAAATAAAGACAAATTAGATCTACCATTTTTTAGATTAGCTAAAGTCCTCACTTCTTTCATGGGGTATTGTGTTAAATGTTACAAAAAATACCTTCTGACATATTAGAACTAAATGAAAGAAAATTTAAAACTCATGTTAAAAGTACACTTTGTGAACAAGCATATTACAAATTAGAAGATTACATTCAGGATAAGAATGCTTGGAAACATGCTGGTCCTGCTCCATAGGACAATCAAGGGTGAAGGTCAAACTGGTTGATTAATGTATTAACTTTATAGATATACTGTTTCTTTTTTTGTGTTTTTATTTTTCTGTTGACTCACACACTGTTGTTTAATTAATGGTTCCAATGTTTGTAAATATGTGAGTACAATTTATCTAAATGTCTTTAGGAAATTAATAAGTTTACCTCTGCTGGTGATACTTTGATCTTTAAGTAGCATACTCTGGGTGCATCGTCCTCACATAATATTAAATTAATTTTTGTATACCAAATTTTGTAAAATCATTATTTGAAAAGAGTAACTATGGAGTTTCTTGTCCGTTCTTCTCCATAAGAATCTACCTTTCCGAATGGACAGTAGAGTCACTTTATTAATGTAACATTATTATTTTACTGAACTGTAAACGATGACGTTCAAAAGTGCCGTTTAATGGCCTAATTGAAATAAACGTTTTGACTTTTTGACTTTTTTGACTTTTGACACTTTGACTGCGTGTTTCGGGGCCCAAAGGTCGGTAAGATAACAAGTGGAGACCATAGTTATGAGTTTTAACTCTCAAGAACCAGACCTTAGCTGTAGATTATAACTTATGCTATGAAACGCTTTATACAGCAGCTGTAGGTAAACCTTCTAATATAATACATTTTTCGACGCCATATTTTAGACTATTTTTAATTATTTAAGAGTTTTTTATTTAAGTGTATATAGTAATAGTTTGTTGTACATACATAAATAGATAATCATTTCATTATTAAATAAAAAGACCCGCCGCCTGACATTAGGGAATGCAAAACTCTTCCAGATTTTAAAAGAAGAGTGAAAGAACACTAGCTTTCGGTACCATCATAGTTGCATAGTTAAAGTATATATTATTATTATTCTTATAGTATTATTTAAGTAGTATGTATTAGTATGATATTAATTTTAGTCATATTTATTACCTATAGTATGTTATATTTAAAGTTTTTTTTTTGTCTTTTTATGTTAACATAACTTTTACACACGATGTCTACATCTCTTTTATTCGACTCTCCTTTCGCAGGTATGCTGGAAGAGATTTCTTTAGAAATAAGCATCACCTTTGTACCTATTTTTCTGTTCCCTTCTTCTTATTTATTTGTTAAATGTGTGTACATAAACTGTTAAATAAATAAATAAGAAACAGATTTACAACGTGTAACAGAATAAACGCAATACCTCTTAAGGGGTCATTGTACTCATCATTATAAATAACATTCACTAAGGGACCAACACCTAAATCGCGAAAAAAAATCGTCGTTTTATTTTTCGCGATTACAGTGTCCCCGATGACCCCTTAAGAGGTATTGCGTTTATTCTGTCACAGGTTGTAGAGCTTCTCAGCTCGTTCGCTCAACCTTTTACCTTGAATATACTTATGAAGTCGAAACACATCATACCTTCTTATTTCCCACCCCCACGTTAGAAGCGACTATCTGATCGAGCCTTTATTGTTCACGCCATGGCATGGTAAAGTGTGGACAACACTTTATGTGTTAAATTTGGAAATGTGTGGACTAAAAATAATGGGAATATTGTGAGTTCCTTGATCAAAATAAGGGGCGTAATGGGGTGTTGATAAAGTTATTTTTAGGACTAAACCTCCATTGACGGCATGTTTTTGTGTGGGGGATTTTATTCCGTTTTTCTTAGGATTTGGGACCATGACATCATCGGTCTTTTGTTCGTTTTTTCTTCTACGCCTTAGTGGAAAACCGTTGGTTGGCTAACGGCACGTGTTTAGAGGATCGTGCCAAAAACAGATTTTACTGAAATTAAATTCAAAACCTAATGAAATAAATAAAAACAAATGTTTACTATGTTAGGGCCAATTTTTCAATACTCAAATAACTTTTATTTAAAGTTTAATATAATTTATATTTAAAAACTTAAACCTTTTTATTCCTAAAGTAAAAGATTTCTGACTGTATTTTCATTTCAAAGTCAACACCTATATTATTTTTTATTGATTAATATTTCATACAATGTAAACACAGTCACAGATATCGCTTAACATAATAAAATCCTAAGTAATAGTGTTTAGTTCTAGTAGTGTTTCAAGATCTTGCCATCACATCTTTATATAAATAATTCTTCTGTACGTGTGTTGACAAGTGAACTCCTCCTAAACGGCTGGACCGATGCTGATGAAATTTTGTGTGTGTTCAAGTGGATTCGAGGATGGTTTAGATTCACAATTGGACCCGGTAGGTGGCGCTGTAATCGATTTCTATAATTTTTCGGCAGACACAAAGCAAACGTTCTGACAGGACAACGTCTGTCGGGACCACTAGTACTTATATATATTATTGGTCATACCCTACACGGCCTTGAAAGCATACATTTTCAAAGCGGTTATCAAAGAAGGTTAGTAAAATATGACAAAGTCGTGACTGAAACCTTCAGCAACCAGTTCACTTGGTCACCTATTTAATTTAACAACTGAATCAACATTTTACAACACGTGGCAATGAGCTTGTCACGATTTACAAACACCCTGTATTTGATGTCAGATGATTTGCAACTTTCAGTTGTAAGGTTTAAAGTGGAATTTTGTTTGGGGATTTCATAAAGTTTGTTGACCGAAGTCATCATGTAGTTTTTAACTGAATGCATTAGTCAAATGAATTTCCACTTTAAATTAAACAACTGAAGGTTTGATATTCAAGATTGGGGTGTGTGCTTTTCTGCGTTGTTGAAAGCTCTTTGTTTTATATTAAAACACGTCGCATGCAGTATTGTTTGTTCCTAAACCTTTTATAACATTAAGGATTTTATTTGGTACTAGGCTGGCTTTTACCTTGGTCAAATAAGTATTGCCATACAACGAGGCAATGCCGCCAGTCTTTTAGGTACACTCCCAATCGACAGCGATGCGGATGAATTTTTTGACGTCATATTTTAGGGTTAATTTAGTTAGGAGTTTTTATTTTTATTTCTAGTGTATATAGTTAGTTAAGTATTAAAAAAAAGTACTACAAATAAATTTTATTATTTTAATATGAAAAGATACAGCGATGTTGCGGTTCCACGAATACTTTTCCCGATTCATAATATGTTTTTATATCTGAACGGTGTATTAAAATTATGTAGCATTATTCGCTTTCATGGTAGAAGAAACTTAGATTAAACTTCAGGTTTTATATGGGAGATAGAATAATACAATATGGGAAATCGATACAAAATTTAATATCTAAAACTTGCAGTTCTAGAAGATTAATGGCTGTACGATTAAGTTCCCGTTTATTAACTTGGCAGATAAATCCATACAAATAATGTTCCATTTCTGAATTTATTCGGTGATTAGTGACTATTCGGAGGTCGTGAAACAGGCCCTATTTTATTCGAATAAACAACAAGAGCCGCTTCGTCATATTTTTTTTTTTTTAAAGATGGGAAATCATCAAATGACTTTTTCCGCTGTGGGCGTGTTAGACTCTTACTGACTAAAACCCACCAGTGTTCCTTCTAAAGCCCTTTGCGTTCCAGGGCCGCGGTGACTCTTTCGAATAAATTCCGCAACACTTTATCATATCTTTAGTTCTACATATTGACGTTCAAACGTGATCTAAATAAATGATTTGACTTTGAATAAAGGGGCCGTTCAATTATTACGTAAGCACTATGGGGGGGCGGGGGGGTCTTTGCTTTGCTTATTTTGGATGACATGGGGGGTAGGGGAGTCTAGATGATGATTACGTCATCGGTAGTTATTTTCTTTTTTACACGAATGGCAACCCACACATTGTCTTTGCTTGAAAACGAAAAGCATTTTCGGGGATTCCCGCAAGTAATACATACATTTAGTGAACAGTGCGCGGTAATTCCCCTACTCGCTTTAGAACCGAGTAAGGGAATTACCGCGCGCTGTTCACTTNTCACTCAAAGATTTCCTGCAAATGCCATACGATTATTTTTGTCCGACGGTACAATTGAGGCTATCAAGTCGAACATGCAAAACGTGTGGTCTTTATCATGCTTCCGTCAAGTCACTAAATCGTCACATCGAAAAGATCCATAAGAAAGTAAACACGCACACTGATAGGAAAGTTAGACCTGTAAGAGTCGCTGCTCGTCGTGCTAATGAACTGATGTGCATTATTCAAAATTTAGAGCACCATGATGTTGAATGGCTCGATGAGAATGACGTAGACATTCCAAAATCGGATGAAAGCGAGCAGACTCACAACACTGAGCAGCAATCGAAGCAATCCAATGTCATCGAAAACTTAGAATCATGGATTCGGGTTTCATGGACTGAAGACTGTTAATTTGAATTTAATATATGTACCAAAAATTTAAAATAAGTTTGTTATGTTAGTAAGATATAATATTTTTGTCCTTTACTCTATGTTGAATACCGTTTCAGTAAAATATAATCTCTATCCTAAATCTATTTTCTTATTTTTCAAATTATAATTATAACATTATAAAATTAAAAAAACAATACATTAATTGACAAATGTTTACGTAAGCATGGGGGGAGGGGGTAAGAGCTTTGCTTACTTTTGCTGACAAGGGGGATGGGGGGGTAAATAATTGCAATAAATCTGCTTACGTAATACTTGAACGGCCCCAAAGCTGAAAAATCTCATGCCTGTTTTTTATAAAGCACTGGTTTCTCTCTGCTTCAAATTTTTGAAGTGAAAACTTCTTTAGCGGCGTTGTGCACTTTTTGGGGCGGGTAAAAAATGTTAAACTCACGTCAGGACACGTGACCTGATCGAAAATTCGTAAGACGGAGGGAGAGTAGACCGCCGCAAAATGAATATATTTTATGTTTTAAATCCACAAAAGGAGGAGGAGCTCGTGGCTAAATAAAATAGCAGCCGCACGGATCGATCAAGGTTAAGCAACGCTTGCCAAGGTTGGTCTGTGGATGGGTGACCATCTTAACATACCAGGTTTCCTCCATGCCTCGGAAAGAACGTTAAGCCGTTGGTCACGGATGCCATTTGTAGATCTTTGGCAGTCGTTACGGATTGTCAGAAGCCAGTAAATCTGACTCCAGTCTAGCCAAGAATGGGTTGTGGAGGTCTGGTAGGCAGCCGCTTCACGTAAAATACTGGTATTCAGCTACCGACCCCAATATAGTTGGGAAAAGGCTAGACAGATGATGATGAAATCCGCAAAATATCAAAAATGCACAACGTTAATGTTCAAGTTTCACTTCTGCCGGCACTCCCGGAGTGCAACCCATTGTTTTTTTTATTCTTAAAACATGAATCTGATGTTTCTATCAACCGGAGAACACGCTTCTTCACTTCATCTCAAAGGCACCATAAAAAGCTGTTAATCCCACATGAAAATCCACTTTCAAATTACTTCATACACTGCAAAAATCTTTACATTCCCTTGAGATGCTAAAGGTATGATATCCAAGGAACATGGAAAGGGAAGGGTCGAACCATAAGTGCTAAGAAACGCACAAACGTTTTGAAACGTTAGTGTAGTGGAAATAAACGGCCACTTCGCTTTATTTATGTGTGGTTTTAGTACCGTAATATTTTCAGGATTGCCAGCCTAGTTTAAACTCAAGTGGAGTCTTTTATTTTTGGTCTTCATTACCAAAACATGGCACTCTTCATGGCATTTGAAGCTTTGGTACATTTATGACAGTAGCCATTTTTTATTTTTTAGACAGTGGGAATTGTCAATTTTCATCTATTTTCTAAAATCGGCTGTGACAGACGGACAGACGAACAACCGAGTGATCCTATGAAGGTTTTGTATTTTCATGCAGAGTCATAACGAATCCAAGACATCATTCGTCATTTCCTCGGCCTTGGGACCTAACCATTCGACTGGAGTAACCAACTAGGTTCTTTAGAAAAATACGAAAAAGGGCTAAAAACATAACATTCTTTTCAACATTATTTTTATCGCTTAATATGATTGATTGTTATTTAAATTATTTGCTGTGTCTGTATTGTTTTTGTTTATTTTTAATATATCTGTGTTGTTATTATTGAATTGTAATGTAATCATTAATCCGAATTAATATTTAATATTCTGTGTATCCGATATAATTATAAATTTATAATAAGATTGTTGACTCTCTGTACGTCTCTCGTTACAGTAAGTAACTATAAGTGCAAAGAGTAATTGCAATTAAATAAATAAATAAAATAATTACAAAAAAATACTATGTACATGTTAAATAAATTGAATTAAACCGTTAATTGTCTTGGTAGGTACCAATTAATGTTTATACAAATGACTTCATTAATATCCTAAACCCAACAATTTTGAACCTTCTAATAACTTGAAATGTGACAACCTTGGCTTCTAATTCTTCAAAGAAAAACTTTGTTGTTTCGTGAAATGTAATTATTCTTGAAGAAAAAATATAATAGAGACCATTTTTCTTTTGTAAATATTCAATGTTGGGTTGGTTTCCGTTGTTAAACAGTACGGTATCTTTCACCGTTGACATTCAACTTAAAATGAGTTCCAGTCAAATGTGTCGTCTAGATAGTCCTTTTGTATTTGTTTTTTGAGTTCATTCTCTAACAACAATTTCCAATCCACTAGCGGACGTCACGCGGTTTCACCCGCGTAGTTCCCGTTCCCGTGGGAATACGGGAATAAAATATAGCCTATGTTACTCGCTGATAATGTAGCTTTCCAATGGTGAATTTTTGAAATCGGCACAGTAGTTTTTGATTTTATTCATTACAAACATACACACACACACACACAAACATACAAGATTTTCCTCTTTATAATATTAGTGTAGATAGATCCTTGCCCATGATCTAGATATAGTATACGGCAGTATCTTCTAGAGCAAGGTCAAGGATAGTCCTCCGAAGAGAACGGTGCAATATACATTCATGAGCTGTCACAGTTAAAGCAATTGCTATTGGAGTGTGTAGTGAAAGAAAGATTAAAGAAAGAATATTATTTATTTAGCACTAACATGAAACAGGCACGGTACATAAAAAAATTAAAAAAAATGTTGGTATGCTAAGAACCAAGTGTGTGTCTCACGGCTGCACTAAAAAGGTCCATTTCAGCGATATGTCAGACAGACTGATGCTGTCTGACGCTGGTTTTCTAATGAACCTTTCAATGATGAGTGGCGGTTTATTTAGCATTTTTTTGTAGTGCAGGTAGGGTGTTGATTTTCAAACATACTGTTCTGCCTCACTGTAGGGCCAAGACCTCCTTTTCTTCTTCCAATTTCTCCCAGCTTTGGGCAAGTGTGAGCCAACTTTGTCGATAAGCGTCTAGATCATCTCACCTGGATCTGTCACGTTGACGCCGAGCATTATCTGAAACCCGCGTTGTAGGTGATTTCGCATATAATAATGCGTCTGTGTTTCCAAACGCATACAACCCTAATCTCTTCAAAATTAGAGTGCAGGCTTCTTCTGGGTAGGCTCGCTCCATCGTCGATTTTGTCTCTGTCATCTATAACCTAAACTAGAGTCAAGAGCAAACCCATCTCAAATAAAAATCATTTTATTATGCCCGGCTTGTTTTTAGGTGACATCGGCTTGCATGTTTTTAATTTATGATTTTGCCTGTTTTGCTCAGTACCTACCATCACTGTTAACTTAACTACTTAAAACATTTTCTCGTATCATCTCTTTCTGCGGACACGCATCCAACTCCGTGCGTCGCATTACAAGCAAGTGACTGTTATTCCGTACGTCTGTATTAAGGCCACCTTGTTAATATCCTGGCCTACTCCACATACTTATTATTAGTTTAGAACATTTAATGAACTTGGTGTAAACCTTATATGCTATTCTTAGAAAGATTTTAAGTCCGGTTGCTAGATGCTAGAAGAAGGATCAAGGTCCATACAAAATTATTCCCTGTCCCACTGTCAAGAGTATCAGTTTTTTGAGGACTTAAAAATTATGAAAATGGCATACTTTTGAACGCCATCTTTACAGTCTGACGCATAAAAAATTAAACGGGATAGTGCTATTTGCTATGAATAGCTCCGTCTCCCTCAGATAGCGGAATTATGGTCGTTTTAAGACTTCATCCCCGGCCGCTCGCCCTGGCTGCTTTGTATATCAAGTCCCTTACGCTAGAACCTAACCGAAAAAAAAACAAAAAAAAAAAAAACTTGACATTGACTCAAAATGCTCAAATTTGCCTGAAATTCCTCAAAGAAGTTTGAAATGCCATTCACAATAGATTAGTAACTTCTTACTAAGTTCCACATGAGTAATCTATTATTAATTGCGTGTGCTAACCCATTACTTTTGGAAAGCAAACACGTTGTCACGGCGTCCTTGGAAATCTACTCGGCAGCTCATTTGGTTTGTCAATATTAATTAATTCAAAGCTAATGATAGTTTTCACAGATTTACTTTGTTTATGGTGTCTCAGGTATGCATATGTAGGTCAGTTTTACAGTTCAGAGGTTATGATTGGCGCCAAATAAACTTGCAATAGCGGTCAATGACCCACCTAAATTTTTTGACATTCTTAATTCCAATATCTGAAAAAGACATAAAGCTGTCCTGAATCTATATCTATCGAGATCCTGTACATTTTCTAGTAATGATCAACCATTCATAATTTATTTTTTGGGTTCCTATCAAGAGAAAGGTCAATGTCCTTTATTGCAAATTTATCTGGTGTCAACCATAGTTGTTATTCAATCTGTTGAAGCTTCCCAACCTGAACAAATTTTTATATCGATCTGTTTTATGGCTATATTTTATAATTTCGGAGTAAACTGGTTTAATATGCAGCTCATTAATTCATAATTTAATAGCTTTCCATGAATCACAAGGAAAACCAGAAATAAAAATGCAAATCTAGAAAAAATTAAAAGTATATTTTATCTTACATTCATATCCGTATTCTTAAATACTAAGTTAATCTAATATTAAGGCTACATCAGTCACAATTGGTTTTAATTCGCAAACTCAAGGATTAAGACTGGTCCAGCGAGGCAAATTATCTGCCTTGCATAATCATTTTGAAAGTAAAATTGAATGTCACAACACATTAAAATCATGAACCAGTCTCTCATTACCTAGAATAGGTCAATCTTTTGCCTTACATAAATTTTCTTAAATAAATATAACGTCAACAAGTGCATTATTTACACAAATAATAGCCCTAACGTTATCATCCAATTCAGTAAAACAATTTTGCTTACACAACTTTTCAATATATTCATAAACCTCTTTTTCCTTGAGTTCGCGAATATCACCAACAGCATAATTCAAACTTCTCAAAAGACACATCATCATTAAATACGAATGAATCTATTTTTATATTTAAATGCATATCTAATCGGAATGATAATTGTGATTTATTTAAAATTGTCTGCACTTCATTGAGCACTATTTGGCACGATGTTTCAAACTCAAACTCCTCAGCACCTTTGCATGCCCTTGGGCCGCTGATGCTGTTGGAAATTGAAACACATCCCCAGTTTAAATTTCATTCGTCACTCAAGACTCCGCATAGTCTTTCCGCAACAAATCAGAGTCTGATTTCCCGATATTGACATGAATTGTGATAGCTTCATCAGTCTCAGACTTCATGACCACATCATTCCACTGTACTTCAGCTTTCTTCCCATAAGCTTCATTCTCTATGAGAATAGCAGATTTTGTGCACAGCGCTTTGCTTTGGAATTCTATCAAAGCGCTGTAATCGCTTCTTTTCGTCTCTGATTTTACATCGGCGATGTAACCGAGCTTCCGCCTCATCACTTCTACCCTAACGTGGTAGTTGTATATGCATACTTTGATGATGAAAGCGCTTTTTTGGTGTAACAAAATGATCTTGTATTTCGTTCGGCAGCATGCTGTCTTTTTCAGCTTCGTTTGGAAGTTCTCTATTAAGATCTTGATCTTCTGTGAGTAGACTGCTATGATGTTATGGTTTTTCTGTAGATGGGACGATAGCTCTTCGAAGGGTACCGAGCAGCAGTTGGCTGTAATTGGGCAGATCATGGTGTCGAATTTGCATTCTTCCTCGTGCTTGACTCTAGTGACAGCTGTGAGAAGTTCTGTGCATCCGCGTCTGTGAACAAAGAAACATATTCATTAGTTTTGAATATAAAACACTGTTTGAACAGTCGGTAAAGAACGGTACGGTAGTTCTTATTATGAAGATGATTTGATATATCTAATTTCAATGTTAGTCTCGTTTTCAATGTTCATGTCATGTATTAATCTATTTATTGCGATCTGTCCCTCGTATACATTAAATAATTATTGAAAATATTGCATTGTTAATCATGTAATCATATATTTCAGAATAAAACAGCTAGGTTTATGAACATGACATTTGTACAATAGTTATTTTAATATTTCAGTGGTGCCTGGTACTGCCCAGTCCTGTCGTTTTGCCTATCAAGTAGAAAAACTGCATTAATGAACATGTTAATTTGGACGGAATCGTAACAGCACATGTTATTAAATAGAGTACAAAAACTAAATAAATTAGCTGCGACACGATATATGTACGTGTCTTTTTTTCCTCTAGTTGAATCACGCGCATGTTATCAAATTAATGGACACTATTATTAGTTCACGTTGAAATATCGCCATTTTGTTACTTATAGCTACGAATAGGTTCTTCCCTGAAATATCTCATCACAATATTATAAAATTTTCTGCGAATAACTATACTTAGTTATTCGCAATTAAAAATGTAGTGGTGGAACGAGAATATTATAAATGTTTTCGATGAATTTTCTCTATGATTTTGTTCCAGATTAAAACTCAACGAGTGTAGGTGTGAAATCCCAGTATTATTAATGATATTAAAGATCCAATTTGTGTTGTCTGAAATTCGGTGACATTATTTCACTTTTTTATTAAATTATCGGAAAATGGTACCTACATGGTTTCATATTTTCGAATTTTCAGTATTTGGTTGTGGGACATAACTATTTTTGTTACAATTGCTCACATATTTTGTTTGAAATATTTATTTTCAGTCAGCATTGTATTCTAGGTATAATCGGCTCGAAAATTATTAACCTGCTTTAATAAAAGGCATTCAGGGAAACATAAAGAAAAACGATAATAAATAAAGTATATAGGTAGGCTGATATTAAGTGTCCTCGTAAAAATAAAAACAGAGTGACATCACAATAAAAGTAGAGGGGGAACGTATAAGGGCTTTTTCTGATTTGGCGTGTCACCGCTGTGTTAACGTATCCGCTATAGTGTCCGTAGGAATAAATTTATTTCCTAAAAAATATATTTTAAGCTGATGAAATCTTTTAAGTTAAATGCATTCTACAATAGTATTAGAATTCATTTGAGTGAAAAAAGTAGTTTTTGAAGATTTGCAAATTATAAGTCTACACTGGATTTGTAAGCCAATTTGGTTGGAAAGTCTACAGTTTCGATTGAAAAAAAATAGTATTACAAGAGCACAATTGGGTGGATTAGACTATTAATTTGACTATGACAGTTAGTTTGTATTTTGAACACTGCGGAAAATACTGGTATTCAGCTGAATCCAGTTTGACTGGAACCTGACCCCAATATAGTTGAGAAAAGGCTAGGCAGATGATGAACACGGCGGAAAAAATGTCTAGTTAGTGAGCCCCCTTAGCAATAAAATCGTCACTTTAATCTATCAGTTACGGTTTATTGTCCGAAAGTTGCGGTTTATTCGGCAAACAAGTGTTCTTATTAGTTACGGTTATTTACTTCTTTTATGTGGCGTTTACGATTCTCGGTGGGAAAGTGATTGGATTAGTTATCGATTGGTACTTGTTTGATTTTTAATGGATTGTGTTAGCTTCTGCTGTGGCTTGAAGGTCAAATCAGTGTGGTTGCTGCTATGCTTACTTTTTAAAAAGTTTTTAGTGTAACGATCTAAAAAAAAAAACTAGGATTAATCCAAAACATTAATCCTAGTTGGTTTATTGTTTTATTTTTGGGGTCGATTTTAGAAGCTGTTCCTTGGTTAATTTATCATCATTATCGGCGCTATAAGTTGTTTTCTTCCATTCTGTCCTATCAGCCGTCACGCTATCACTTACTCCCTTTTCTTTCATATCACTCCTAACACAATCCATCCATCTTTTATTTGGCATCCCTCTCCATCCATCCACATTTATATTCATAACTTAATTCCTTGGTTAATTTATAATTTAGTAAAATGTTTCCTACAGGACATCTCATAAACAGATTACTGATAGACTTTCGTAATCATTCTTTTGAATTGCTAAAAGAAACAATATTCAAATTGTCTAGTAGTTTACAATTTTCATCGACACAACTAGTTAATATATACAAATATATAATATATCTTGGGACAACTCACACACGGTCATCCGATCCCACACTAGGCAGAGCCTGTGCAACCAGACAACTGCTAAACCTATTTATATATTTCTAAATACATACATACGAGTATTATAGACAAATTACAACCAGACACAGAACAAATGATCATGCTCATCACACAAAGATTTGTCCTGGGTGGAAATCGAAACCACGACCTCCGGTTTAGCAGTCAGAGTCACTAACTACTCGACCAACAGGCATGAATATCAAAATCGATAAACCACGTCGATATTGAAATACTCCGATACCAAAGTGGATATTAGTTTGTAAGTGCGATGTTAATGCACCATTCCACATTGAAACTATGGTCATTGAAACTAATGCGACATTCTCACTATTGCATGGCAGGAAATACTATAAAGAGTACATTACCTACTTCCTAGGTATTTCTGATAGTATTCCGAGATATTGACGCAATGCTACGTCAAAGTGCAGTAGTCATTTGTTTTTGAATAATTAAGCATCTGTCTTCGCAAAAAGTGTTGCTCGGAAAATGATTCATTGTGGCACATATTAAACTGCTGTATAATTTTATAATAGTTTTTGCTATACCGTACATATATAGATGGGTATGTAAAGACAAATCTTTGAAGTTAAACAGCAGGTCACGTCTGTAATTGGACATGATTCTGTCTAGAAACTACAACATCGTTAATTAGAAAAACTAGACAAGTTTAGTTATGTCTTGGTGTGGTAGTTTATTGAAATCATTATTTTGTAACAAGTTTTGGAAAGTTTAAAAGTTAACAAGAATTTCGGTTATT
This sequence comes from Mamestra configurata, assembly GCA_002192655.3. NCBI lineage: Eukaryota > Metazoa > Arthropoda > Insecta > Lepidoptera > Noctuidae > Mamestra > Mamestra configurata. The sequence continues at coordinate 75,167 of NDFZ01004880.1, forward strand.
TCGAAAAATGCGTGCTAGCTACTTGAAGATGTCTAAGGAGCACGTAGGTATATCTATTTATCTATGAATCGCTTATCAAGAATAGAATAGAATGTAATGTAATGTAATGTAATGTAATATAATGTAGTGTAATGTAATGTAATGCAATATAATGCAATGTAATGCAATGTAATGCAATGTAATGAAATGGAATGTAATGTAATGTAATGTAATGTAATGTAATGTAATATAATGGAATGGAATGGAATGGAATGGAATGGAATGGAGTAGAATAGAATAGAATACTCTTTATTATGATTTAGACGAGGAAAACATTACATAGGGTGACACAATGGGCGGCCTTATCGCTAAAAGCGGTCTTTTCAAAACAATCTTTCTAACCTTTCTTTTCAAGTCTAATTCTATTATGATTGATGCCAGAATATATTACAAATAAGATAACCTTACACCTTAAAGTAGACTTTCAAATGTAAGTCATAAAACGAAAGTTCCATTTTGATTATTCTACTAGTTGCCGCCCATGGCTCCGCCCGCGTGATTATCGAAAATTATCCCAAGGGAACATATTCCCGGGATAAAAAGTAGCCTATGTGTTATTCCAGACTATAATATACGACTGTGCCAAATTTCATCAAAATCCATTCAGTACTTTTTGCGTGAAAGATTAACAAACATCCACCCATCCATCCATCCATAATTACAAACTTTCGCGTTTATAATATTAGTAGGATATGCCGCTGGGAATGGTAAAGCAGACACATGTTTGATCAAACTACACAGCGTCCTATAAACTGGACTAAAACTAACAACAATGTAGTTGCAAACACCGTATGTATATTCTGTAGAAAATACTGTATGGTTACTCGTATTCTTTTGTATGTTTTACTAAAAAATGTAATGTGTCACCGTAGGTTCACCTTAATAAATCAATTAAAATTTGTGATTAACTACCTATAATTCCGACACGGCAGCATGAGATCGTTGATGAGCCGCTGTAAAGCCAGGCAGGGAGCTGCCGGGGCTCTGAGGGCACCTCTACACCAGGCACATCTGGACATGCGTCGGGAACACCTTCCGCACCAAACACCACCACACCACGGACATACACAGGGGCCGCAGCACTGGAAAATAAAATAAATTATGTTTACATACTTGAATCAACAATCAGTAAAATATACAGAGCTGAAGGGTAATTCTTAAATTCAAATTCAAGTTACCAAAAACATTTCAAAATGCATGGGGAATTAGAGGTGTTTCTGACAATTTGCGATGCGAATGTTCCTTGGAAATAAGATAATAGTCCCTCTATAATACTGGTGTTACCTAACTTTGTATATCTAGGTACCTACTAAGTTTCTGATAATGAGAGAATAAGAAAAACTGGCAAAGTGCGATTGGGATTCTTACACGAAGGGTTCCGTGCCATAAATCGAAAAAACACGTTTCTTGTATGGGAACCCCTTTAAATTTTGGTTTAATTTATTTTTTATTATTTGCTGTTATAGCGGCAATAGAAATACACAATCTGTGTAAATTTAAATTTTCTAACTATTACCTACGGGTCTTGAGATACAGCCCGCTGACAGACAGATGGACGGATGGACGGCGGAGGCTTAGTAATGGGGTTCCGTTGGTTACCCTTTGAGTACGGAACCCTAAAAATAACTATAATAGTCTATATTTCATAGAATTATATGGGGTACCTATCAATCCACTAAAAATTATATTAATTGTACCAAATTATATAGGCATAGTGACTTATTTGCCTGTTTTTTTAACCACAACTTCGTTGGTGTAGATGATGAATAGTTTATGACACAAGATATCTGCCTACCAATTACCTAAGCCTAAGTTGACCTTAAAAATACCGACACAAGCCAAACCGTGGTAAAAAACTATACCTATTTAAAAAGTTTCACCAACAATGTTATATTAACATTTCCTTATTAAATCTAATTTACATATAGAAATTTCGAAGCATGAAAAACCCTCCAAACAATTTGTAATCCTTTGAACGCACGAACATTCCAAACTCGCAAAGGAATTGCACAGCCGAGAAATTGTTTGAAAATCAAGCCTTATGCATGAAACATGGCGGCAATGTGCTTACTTTACTTAACTTAGACATAATTAACTATTAGAACACCTAAGTTGCACGTTAGTCGTTTAATCACTTCACACTAACTTGCATACCGTCGGGAAAGCGGTGCGGTCTGCGAGAGACGAATTTATAAAAAAAATATTAAAAATAAAATGTTATTAACCAGCGCTTCTGAAATATCACGTTGCCAATTCCAAAATTTTGACAATCTCTACCGGTAGGATAACTCTGTATATCGGAGGTATCAAATATAATGCCACTTTATCTACAGCCCAAAGCGACTTACTTGACCATTGAAAACCATAAGCACTTCCTGACTTTAACATTAATACTAGTCAACCAGTACATTTAGGTCCAACAGCTGATTGGTCATGACCTTATTTGTTATGGTTAATGATATCTATAGTATGTCTTATAAGATGAATAAAGAAAGAACATAGTTTTCCAAACAATGAAGATTCCTTTTAAAAATATCTTTGTCTCATCTAACACATTCATCTTTATTTTGTAACAATCAGTTCTGTCTCGTTGAATTGAATTAAATTAATTTACAACGTTTTAAAACGATTTAAAAATCAAGTCAATATTGCATATTTTAATCGTATTATTCAGTCGTTATTAAACACGTCATTTAATTTATAGTTTTATCTCTAAACACTTTTTGAATGATATTGTGAGCATAAAATCAGACTAATGCACACCTCACTGACATAAAGATATTTAATTCAAAGCATCTGCTTCTGTTTAGAATGTATTAAATTCATAATTATGTCATTCTATTGAAGTATTATCACTTAAAAATATATACTCAGAATGTGTCATCATCATTTTTAAATTCGTCGTAGCAAGGTAGCACCCGTACGAGGTCGTATATTAACAGTTATTAGGTATGATTCTGTCCCTGGCTCCTTTGACGTGATATTAACGTGAGGCTCCTTGTACGAGGAACAGTCAAGCTTTAAATTACGGACGAAAACTATAGCGCTTGTTTTCATCAAGTTCTTCAGATCCTAGGGGCAAAGTCGCATGTACTTGCGATGTAGACAGTACAGACCTCAATTTTGGACTTTAGGTTGTAACAAAATTTTCTAACAACGAAACTTAGTTTGTGTTTGGGAAGCTGAATTGTGCTCATGAAACTACTGGACCAGATTAACTTAAGACTGACTCGTCTACCAAATATAGTGATGATGATTGTCAAGAGGACGTTTGAGGTTTGTGACTTTGAAGAAGAAAATGCAAGTATGAATGAAGTTCAAGGCATATGATACTGATGATGTCTCTCATACCAAAGTTAGAACCTTTTTTTTTTTTTTTTTTTTAATGATGGGAAATCATCAAATGACTTCTTCCACTCTGGGTGGAGCGGAAGGGCGTGTCAGATACTGACTAAAACCCATCCGTGTTCCTTCTAAAGCCCTATGCGTTCCAGGGCCGCGGTGACTCTTTCGAACAAATTCCGCAACCCTGGCAGGCTCTGGCCCTAGCGGGCCCCGTCTTTTATGCTGACATCTCTTTGAGGCGCGCGTGAAACACAACGCGCCATCGACCCGGGCCTGGTGGTGATCGGACAGCGAGCCACCCAATGCTCGCCGTCCGCAGGCCCGCGCCTACGGTGGCCGGGGATCGCCCTGCGACTCCCGACGCCCGGGGCGTCTTCTCCTGT